>CM052668.1:37131402-37151526 GCA_028533165.1 Leontopithecus rosalia
GGGGTTTCACCATGTTGACCAGGATGGTCTCGATCTCTTGACCTCGTGATCCACCCGCCTCCGCCTCCCAAAGTGCTGGGATTACAGGCTTGAGCCACCGCGTCCGGCCCAATTTTTTGTATCTTTAGTAGAGACGGGGTTTCACCATTTTGACCAGGATGGTCTCGATCTCATGACCTCGTGATCCACCCGCCTCGGCCTCCCAAAGTGCTGGGATTACAGGCTTGAGCCACCGCGCCCGGCCTATTTTTTTTTTTTTTTGAGACGGAGTTTCACTATTGTTACCCAGGCTGGAGTGCAATGGCGCCATCTTGGCTCACCGCAACCTCTGCCTCCTGGGTTCAAGCAATTCTCCTGCCTCAGCCTCCCAACAGCTGGGATTACAGGCGCGCAACACCATGCCCAGCTAATTTTTGTATTTTTAGTAGAGACAGGGTTTCACCTTGTTGACCAGGATGGTTAATGTTTGTATTTTTAGTGGAGATGGGGTTTCACCATGTTGGCCAGGCTCACCTCAAACTCCTGACCTCAGGTGATCAGCCTGCCTCAGCCTCCAAAAGGGCTGGGATTATGGGCATGAGCCACAATGCCCTACCCAAGTCAACAAGGTTTTGATCTCAGTCAAGCAATACAGGGGCTCCCTGGAGGCACACAAGGGAAAGTACCAAGATACTAAGGGCAGATCTTGGCTTTTGCAGAGGAAAGATCCTCACCCAGGGAGACCAGGTTCCTGTAGTTCTCCAACATCACATCCTTGTACAAAGCCCTCTGTGCAGGGTCCAGGCATTTCCACTCCTCCTGAGAGAATTCTATGGCCACATCCGTGAATGTCAAGTGTCCCTAAAATGAAACACATTTTACCAACAGGATATGGAAAGGGTATTTGTCTTCACTCAAAATGAGAAGAGAGTTGGAAGGATTAAGTGAGTGTTCTGACAAGTCCACATGAAGGTATTTGTGATGTAGTTGTGTCTATAACGTGTTTTTTTCTTTCCTTTCTTTTTTTTTTTTTTTTTGAGACAGAGTTTCGCTCTCGTTACCCAGGCTGGAGTGCAATGGCGCGATCTCGGCTCACCGCAATCTCCGCCTCCTGGGTTCAGGCAATTCTCCTGCCTCAGCCTCCCGAGTAGCTGGGATTACAGGCACGCGCCACTGAGCCCAGCTAATTTTTTGTAACTTTAGTAGAGGTGGGGTTTCACCATGTTGACCAGGATGGTCTCGATCTGTTGACCTCGTGATCCACCCGCCTCGGCCTCCCAAAGTGCTGGGATTACAGGCTTGAGCCACCGCGCCCGGCCTCCTTTCTTTTTTTTTTTAAGACGAGATTTCACCATGTTGGCCAGGATGGTCTTGATCCCCTGACCTCGTGATCCACCAACCTCAGCCTCCCATAGTGCTGGGATTACAGGCGTGAGCCACCACGCCCGGCATTTTTTTTTTTCTTTTCTTGAGACAGAGTCTTGCTCTGTCGCCTAGGCTGGAGTGCAGTGGTGCCATTTTGGCTCACTCCAACCTCCGCCTCCTGGGTTCAATCAATTCTCCTGCCTCAGCTTCCCAGGTATTTGGGATTATAGGTGTGTATCATCACACCCGGCTGATGTTTGTATTTTTAGTAGAGACAGAATTTCGCCACATTGGCCAGGCTGGTCTCAAACTCCTGATCTCAACTGGTCCATACATCTTGGTTTCCCTAAGGGGTGGGATTACAGACGTGAGCCACCACCACCGGCCTGTTAATTGTGATTTATTATACTTTTCCATAAGAAGTTATATTTTAAAAATCAATATAGATACTCATTTTGTGGGCATTTAAGAAACAAAAATAAGAGGCCGGGTGTGGTGGCTCATGCCTGTAGCCTCAGCTACTTGGGAGGCTGAAGCAGGAGAATCACTTGAACCCAGAGGGCAGAGGTTATAATGAGCTGAGATCATGCCACTGTACTCCAGCCTGGCAGAGGAAGACTTCCTCTCAAAGAAAAGAAAAAGAAAGAAATACAAATAAGAAACCCACAGTTACCTCTACAATCTCTATAGAAGCACCAGATATTATTTTTGACACTCTAATACAAGTGGCATCTTCAGAGATGACAATATTCACAGTGGCTTTAAAAAAAAAAAAAAGAATTGTAAGCTACGCCTATAATCCCAGCACTTTGGGAGGCCGAGGCGGGCAGATCACCTGAGGTCAAGAGTTCAAGACCAGCCTGGTCAATATGGTGAAACCGTGTCTCTACTAAAAATACAAAAATCAGCCAGGCGTGCTGGTGGGTGCCTGTAATCCCAGCTTCTGAGGCAGGAGAATCACTTGAACCTGGGAGGGGGAGGTTGCAGTGAGCCAAGATCACGCCACTGCACTCCAGCCTGGGCGACAGAGTGAGACTCTGTCTCAAAAAAAAAAGGGGGGGGAATTATAAAACTGTGATAACACAAGGACTGAAGCTTTTAAACACTTCCCATGAGACAGGCACTACTCTAAATGCTTTAAATACTGACTGCTATGACAACAAAAGCCCAGGAAAGAAAGAGCTATGTTGGGCCGGACGCGGTGGCTCAAGCCTGTCATCCCAGCACTTTGTCATGAGGTCAAGAGATCGAGACCATCTTGGTCAATGTGGTGAAACCCCGCCTCTACTCAAACTACAAAAAATTAGCTGGGCATGGTGGTGCGCGCCTATAGTCCCAGCTACTCGGGAGGCTGAGGCAGGAGAATTGCTCGAGCCCAGGAGGCGGAGGTTGCGGTGAGCCGAGATCGCCCCATTGCACTCCAGCCTGGGTAACAAGAGCGAAACTCCGTCTCAAAAAAAAAAAAAAAAATTAGTGAGTGCTGGGGTAGGAAAGAGCTGGATTTGAAAAAAAAAAAAATTAACAACATGATTGAACCAAGACAAAGAATACATTTTAGCATATTAACTAACAAGAATATATTGGCCTAGCACAGTGGCTCACACCTGTAATCCCAGCACTTTGGGAGGCCAAGGAAGGAGGATCACTTGAGGTCAGGAGTTCGTGACCAGCCTGACCAACGTGGCGAAACCCCATCGCTACTAAAAATACAAAAAAATTAGCTGGGTGTGGCGGCAGGCGCCTGTGATCTCAGCTATTTGTGAGGCTGAGGCATGACAATAGCTTGAGCCCAGCAGTCAGAGGTTGCATTGAGCTGAGATCGTGCCACTGTATTCAAGCCTGGGTGACAGAGCAAGACCCAATCTCAAAAAGAAAGAAGGCCGGGTGTGGTGGCTCATGCCTGTAATCCCAGCACTTTGGGAGGCCGAGGTGGGTGGATCACGAAGTCAGAAGTTCAAGACCAATCTGGCCAAGATGGTGAAACCCCATCTCTACTAAAAATACAAAAAAAATAGCTAGACATGGTGACAGGTGCCTGTAACCTCAGCACTATGGAGGCCGAGGCAGGCAAGTGCTTGAACCTGGGAGGCGGAGGTTGCAGTGAGCCGAGATCGCGCCACTGCACTCCAGCCTGGGCAACAGAGCAAGACTCTAAGAAAAAAAAAAAGGAGGAAGGAATGAAGGAATGAAGGAAGGGAAGAAGGGAGGGAGGGAAGGAAGGACGGAAGGAAGGGAAGGAAGAGAAGGAAGAAAAAAAAGAAATTTTAAAAAAGAAAAAAATATATTGAAATGAGTTTCCATCTTCAGCAGCACTATTTATAAAAAGACACATAAAGAAACATCCTATATCTCCCTTAGGAAATATACATGGCCTTTGGGTACGTCTTTGTAGCAAAAAAAGCAAAAGAGAGGAAAAAAAAGAAATATACATGGCCTCTAACTAAAAGACCTTCCAGACCTGTGTAAGAAATCTGCAACTCTACTAAAAGCGTAATGCCAGCAAGACAGAAGAACAGAAAGCCCCAGACCACTCTCAATCCCTGTAGACACAAATTAAACAAGAATACATGGGCCAACTGCCTTTGTGAAGAATCCAGAGGCCACTCAGGAGGCTGCACCCAGAGATGTACAGGACCAAGTGAACCTGCTGGGAGACCAGTGGGAATATGTGTGACACCCGATCGCCAGAGCCCCTGCCTGGCAGGACATGCCATCATCCAGAGGATACCACAAACTCCCCATTTCTCCTGTGAGAGGAAAACAATGGGAATGTCTATCCAACCTCCTGACTTTTCAGGGGACTGCCTGAGGGACAAGTTTCTGTCTTGACTGAACATAAGCATAGAAGTAACAGGGCCCCAGGTCAGGAGGCCACGGAGAACAAAGGCACCAGCATAAACCAGAGGGCGCAGTAACATGGGCAGACACCTTTCCCATGGCCCCACGCAGGCCGCAGAGCAGGTGCGTGAAAGGGGAGCTCCTGAGCAGAACCTGGCCACCCGCTTCAGTGAGGAAGTGACAAGCCAAGCCCCGGGAGGACCCATCCCAGACAAGGCTGGGGACCTCCCGAGTCTCCAGCTGGGTGGAGAAGCATGTCATCCCTAAACCAGGCAAGACACTAAAAACAGGTGACCGATTTTTAATTCAGAGAACCTTCACATGAGCGTGTCAAGGAGCAAATTTTCACTACGTACAGAACAAAGTATCACAAAACAATCACTGGGAATTTTACTTAAAATACCATAATGCTGGCCGGGCGCGGTGGCTCAGGCCTGTAATCCCAGCACTTTGGGAGGCCGAGGCGGGTGGATCACAAGGTCAAGAGATCGAGACCATCCTGGTCGACATGGTGAAACCCCCGTCTCTACTCAAAATACAAAAAATTAGCTGGGCACGGTGGCGCGTGCCTGTAATCCCAGCTACTCAGGAGGCTGAGGCAGGAGAATTGCCTGAACCCAGGAGGCGGAGGTTGCCGTGGCCGAGATGGCGCCATTGTACTCCAGCCTGGGTAACAAGAGTGAAACTCCGTCTCAAAAAAAAAAAAAATACCATAATGCTGTATAAATGTATCTCTACAGGACTTGCTCTCACTCTTTTTTGTTTTGAAACGGAGTTTTGCTCTTGTTGCCCAGGCTGGAGTGCAATGGTGAGATCTCAGCTCACCGCAACTGCTGCCTCCCAGATTCTCCTGTCTCAGCCTCCCAAGCAGCTGGGATTACAGATGCCCACCATCACGGCCGGCTGATTTTGAATTTTCAGTAGAGACGGGATTTCTCCACGTTGGTCAGGCTGGTCTCAAACTCCCAATCTCCACCCACTTCGGCCTCCCAAAGTGCTGGGATTACAGGTGTGAGCAACTGCGCCCGACCCTTGCTCTCACTCTTGACAGAGCTGACAGCAGTGGGTCCCCAGTGAGACTCGGGGAGAGTGGAAGGCTGCCCTCCATAACTACATACATGTCATTCAGACATTTAGGACAGGGCATGCTTTGTATTTGATGGCCTGACCTGTACATTTGGAGTTTTCCTATAAGACAAATTTATACATAATTTGACGTTAAAAAATGGTAATAATAATTGCTGGACAAGAATATGATTTCCTCCTCTCTAATGACAAGAAAAATCTGCTCCAATCTCTGAGCAAAATTATATTTTTTGCCCAACATAGCTGCTGCAGAAAGACTCCCTGAAGGAAAATCAGTCTCCGTGAGGGGCACGTGCTGAGGATGCTGAGAAAACGTCCTCCTGAACTAAGCCAGACATAAAAACTGGGAAAGGCATTTAACTTCACATGTAGTAAAAATCAGGCAAGAAGGCTGGACGTGGTGGCTCACGCTGTAATCTCAGCACTTTGGGAGGCAGAGGCAGGTGGATCACCTGAGGTCAGGAGTTCAAGACCATCCCGGCCAACATGGTGAAACTTCCGTCTCTACTAAAAATACAATAAATAGCCAAGTGTGCTGGTGGGTGCCTGTAATCCCAGCTACCTGGGAGAGTGAGGCACAAGAATCGCTTGTACCCGGGAGTCAGAGGTTCATGCCTTTGGACTCCAGCCTCGATGACAGAGCGAGACTTGGTCCCCCACCACCAAAAAAAAATAATCAGACAGAAAAGGTTTGTCCTTCCTGAACTCCTTTCCTAGAATTTACTAGGTGCTTGTGCACAATACATGACTTCCACACGTAGCTTCTGGTCTACAGAGAGCTGACGGTGCATCAGATGTGGCCCCTCAACAATCCCCGCTGCCCAACAGCCCTGACACCACAGGGCCCACACCCCATCTCCATCCACGTCTGGGGTGAGCCCTTCCCAGGACCATGCCCAGTACAGCCTCTTTCTATGCTCCTGTCACTGGGTCACCAGAGATGGAATCTAGTTGACATGAGAGGGACTGAGGGAAGGCATGGGTGAGTGCCAGCAAACCTGGCAGGCGGGACGCTTCAGACTCAGAAAAAAACTCACAAATCCAATGCCCGGCATTTCAGAAAGGAAGGAGACAGCACAATCCACCGAGAAGATCATCTCACCTGAGGAAGAGCCATCCCTGCCTCCTTTGCTTTCCTCTTCCTTCTCTTCTGGGCTTTTTTATCACACAGCATGACACTCCTGCAGTCAGTCCTAAATGTTTAAAATATGCTGTTTAGGGCTCAGAATCAACACATCCCCCTTCCTGTGCCACAACCACACACACAGGTCAGACCTCACCCCGTGGAAAGGTGTCCTCCGCTGCGCACTGCACCAGAGTCCCCTTCCTGTGCCACAACCACACACACAGGTCAGACCTAACCCTGTGGAAAGGTGTCCTCCGCTGCCAACTGCACCAGAGTTGATGCAGGGATAAGAAACTCGTCTAGGAAGAGCAAGTCAGTTTCTGGCCCCTTTCTTCAGGACTCACTCCCCTCCTGGAAGCCCACACACATGCCACAGCAGTGGGGAGCTGGGCTGGACTGAGCTGCCCCACTCAGGACACAGACCCAGCCCTGACCAAACCCCATGCAGAGCGCAGCTCCCCCACCCTCTCTGCGGATCCCAGGTTCATAGCAAATGGGTAAAACTAAGCAAAACGTTTCCTTGAGTTCTGTAAACCAAGCTAGCAAATTAATAAAATCTGAGGAAAGGGTCAAGGAAATCTTCAATTTTTCCATGTTCGGTTGAAGTTCAGGTCCCAACCTGGAACTTAGAGCCGGCATGTGAAGCGGGGGCAGCCTCGTGGAACTGAGCCCCCAACCTGTGCGATCTGAGGCTAACTCCACGGAGACAGTGTCAACTTGAGTGGAATTACAGAACACCCAGGTGGTGTCTGATGAAGTGCTTGTTGGAGGGAAGTAATCCCCACACGTTTGGTTCATCAGATATGAGGCACTGTGTGTCTAGTGTTCACTACTGCGTTGATTACAAGTGTAGGATTTGGTTTGCCAATTTGGTTTGCCTGCTATCTTATAAACTCGCCGTCCCAGGAAAGGAAGGTGGGTGACCCGCAATGAATGACTCAAGTCATGGACCTGTGCCTGAACAGGGAATGCGAGTGGACGCTAAACTCTGATGCCAAGAAGTATACAATACACCAGCCTTACAGACAGGAATTTTGAACATCTCATCTTCATCTGTATTTTTAAAGCAAATTTCATATTATAAACAGAGAAATCAACGTCACAACTTAATCATACTATCCAATCAATTCACCATTCACCTGCACCCAGGGTCCCCTCTTTCCTCAGTACTGTGTGTTCCCTCCCTCCTTCTGTACGTGTTTCTCATTCTCACCCTCTTATTTTATTTTTTTTTTTGAGACGGAGTCTTTGTCGCCAGGTTGGAGTGCAGTGGCGTAATCTCAGCTCATTGCAACCTCCGCCTGGGTTCAAGCGATTCTTCCGCCTCAGCTTCCCGAGTAGCTGGGACCACAGGCGCGTGCCACCCGGCTGATTTTTGTATTTTTAGTAGAGACGGGGTTTCACCATGGACAGTATGGTCTCGATCTCTTTTTTTTTTTTTTTGAGACGGAGTTTCGCTCTTGTTACCCAGGCTGGAGTGCAATGGCGCGATCTCGGCTCACCGCAACCTTCGCCTCCTGAGTTCAGGCGATTCTCCTGCCTCAGCCTCCCGAGTAGCTGGGATTACAGGCACGCGCCACCATGCCCAGCTAATTTTTGTATTTTTAGTAGAGACGGGGTTTCACCATGTTGACCAAGATGGTCTCGATCTCTTGACCTCATGATCCACCCGCCTTGGCCTCCCAAAGTGCTGGGATTACAGGCGTGAGCCACGGTGCCGGCCGTTCTCACCCTCTTTTTCCAGCTGTTTTCCCTTTCTTCTCCCCCTAGGATTCTGCTCATCTTGAGCTGCTGTCTTCTCCCGATGTTTCTCCCCTTCTTCCTTCTATTACTTCTCTTCCATCTGCTCCATTCGGGCAACTTGTTTCACCCCTTTTCCTAACTCTCTGCCCAATCTTTGATCGTCCCAATCTCCACGTATTTCTGCCTCTTTTTTTTTGAGATGGATTTTTGCTCTTGTTGCCCAGACTGGAGTGCAATCGTGTGATTGGCTCACGGCAACCTCCACCTCCCAAGTTCAAGAGATTCTCCTGCCTCAGCCTCCCAAGTAGATGGGACTACAGGCGCCCACAACCACGCCCGGCTACTTTTTTTTTTTTTGAGATGGAGTTTCGCTCTTCTTACCCAGGCTGGAGTGCAACGGCGCAATATTGGCTCACTGCAACCTCCGCCTCCTGGGTTCAGGCAATTCTGCCTCAGCCTCCTAAGTAGCTGGGATTACAGGCGCGCACCACCATGCCCAGCTAATTTTTTGTATTTTTAGTAGAGATGGGGTTTCACCATGTTGACCAGGATGGTCTCGATCTCTTGACCTCGTGATCCACCCTCCTCGGCCTCCCAAAGTGCTGGGATTACAGGCTTGAGCCACCGCGCCCGGCCTACTTTTTGTATTTTTAGTAGAGACGGGGTTTCTCCATGTTGACCAGGCTGCTCTCGAACTCCTGACCTCAGGTGATCCACCTGCCTCGAACTCCCAAAGTGCTGAGATTACAGGTGTGAGCCACCACGCCCGGTTCTGCCTCTTTCCCTGTCTCTGGTCCCCTTCGGCTCCCCCTGTTAAATCCCTTCTTCCCTGTTACACCCCCTTTTCCCCACTCCCTGGCACCCCGAGATCCCAGGCCTCACCCTGCTGTGGTTCTCCCTCTGCTCTCCTTGTCACCAGCTGACCCCTCTTGCTGTCCCAGCACCAGGCTGCTCTGTCTGCCCTGGCTCCAAATTCCTCCTCCTCTCCCCCACTCTCAATCTGAGGAACCTCCCACTTTGCTGCCCCTCTCACTATCTTACTGTCCTTCATGTCTCCGGAGATGGAACTTTTCTCTGCATTTCTCTAGTTGCTTTTCTCCTCCTGCTACATTCTCGGCCTCATTCTCTGTCTCTGCAAATCCCTTATCCACTCTCTACGTTGCTGTGTACCTATGGCTCTCCCTCAATCCTCTTTTCTCTTTCAAAATATTTCCCTTTCTTCTCCCTCGCTCTCCATCTCTTTCTGAACCCACTCACATGGAAGGGATTGGGATCCGATGCCCACAAGAAGAATGCCTTTTCAGTGGGGTGTTATTTGGGACGCAAGAACACTGGATGTCAGGACACAGAATAAGTCACCTCCCCACACCCAGCGTCCGGAGAAGCGCTGGCTGGGAAGAGGAGGCCTGGGGAACTACGGGGCCCCGGATCAAGGAGGGTAAGGGTAGGGTCTGAGTCAACAGTGGGGTGGGGTCTGCAGAATTCCAGAACCCCGCAGGAGGTCGCCCCTTCTCCTGGATTCAGACTGGAGCGCTGCGCTCCGGGGCCGACAAGGGCGAGGCTAGGGGGACCGCATAGACCGGAATCCACCTCGTGAGGGAGGACTTTACGCGGTGTAGAGCGGGTGTAGGCATCACTGAAGGACGTGAAGCAGGAAAACTCCGCGATAGGAGGTGACTACACCGCCCTGTGGCAGAAAGACTGGGGACAGGACCCGCCGCCGACACAGTTAAACACACAGGGAAGCGACCGCCGGACTCTCACGGAGACGCCTGAATTTGGTCGGGGTAGAGGGAGCGGTGCGGGGATTTCAAGGTCCGTGTGGCCCCTCAGATCCCGGGTACGGAAGCGCGGGGGGAGCTGGGAAGCACAGATTTAATTTAGACAAAGGGAAACTCACGCGCCACGGCGTGACCTTCAATCCACGCAATCCACTTCCGGGTTTGTGGGAAACTGCGCGCGCAGCGAAGGGGGTGGGAACGGGGCGTGGCCTTGAGAGGCGTGGTCGGGGCGGGGCCTGCAATTTTCTCCGCCTCGCTCCCAGCGCCTCTGTTTTCCGGGTTTGGCAGGTGAGATCTGCTAGCGAGGCTGGAGCAGCTAACCTGTCTCCGAACTGTACTCCCGCCGCGGCAAAGCAAAGTCGGCTGATGATTAGATCCAGGAAAATTCCTGCTATTAAAATTAATCTTGAGCTGGCCGTGGGGTCGGGCACCCATAGTCCCAGCTATCCCGAAGGCTGAGTCGCTTAGTTTACACGGAGCTACGACGGCCACTGCACTCCAGCTCGGGCGAAGGAGACCCTGTCTCTGAAATAAACGAATACATAAAAACTAATTTTAGCAATTAAAAAGCCCTGGGATTGTCTGTGAAAGCGATGTAAGTTAATATGTGAACTGCAAAACCCTGCCTGAGTGTAGTATGCAATTTCATGCTGACGGCCCACGAAGTAGAATAGAAATCCTCTCCTTTTCCATTCCCGTTCTTTCGGGAAGAACAGAGGCGACCCTGTGCTCAGCTTCAGAGTTTCCTAGGGACAGCCCCTGGGGCGTAGAGGGCTAAGGCCAGTGAGAAGTGAAGTCACCAGTTGTTGCTTTTTTAAAAAAGCATTAACTTACCGGATGTGGTGGCTCACACCTGTAATCCGAGCACTTTGGGAGGCAGAGGCGGATGGATTACTTGAGGTCAGGAGTTCGAGACCAGCCTGGCCAACAAGGTGAAACCCCGTCTCTATTAAAAACACAAAAATTAGCTGGACATGGTGGCACGCGCCTGTAATCCCAGCTACTGGAGGTGGAAGCAGGAGAATAGCTTGGGCCGGGAAGCGAAGGTTGCAGTGAGCCAAGATGGTGCCACTGCACTCCAGCCTGGGTGACAGAGAGAGAGTGGAAAAAAAAAAGTTTAAAGGGCTGGGTGCGGTGGCTCAAGCCTGTAATCCCAGCACTTTGGGAGGCCAAGGCGGGTGGATCCCGAGGTCAAGAGATCGAGACCATCCTGGTCAACATGGTGAAACCCCGTTTCTACTAAAAATACAAAAAATTAGCTGGGCATGGTGGCACGTGCCTGTAATCCCAGCTACTCGGGAGGCTGAGGCAGGAGAATTGCCTGAACCCAGGAGGCGGAGGTTGCGGTGAGCCGAGATCGCGCCATTGCACTCCAGTCTGGGTAACAAGAGTGAAACTCCGTCTCAAAAAAAAAAAAAAAGATTAAAAAACACATGTAAATTATGTTCTTTTTTACATCTTGTTTTATGTTATTCTATTCCAATTTGAGATGAATTAACCTCAAATTCCTCCCAAACTTAGTTGACACTGTAATATGCTTACATCAATAATTTCTAAGGATACTGTAATTTCAAGTTCATGTGCATTCTGAAATTAGAAAACGTACTTCTAACAATTGTGACCTTTTTAGGGGTCTCATTTTCCTAATGTTCTCTCATGTAGGAGTAACAAAGCCTGAAGAGAGTCTTCAGAGGACTCCTGGATTGATTTTCTCCAAAGAACAATCTTGCAATCATACTAAAGTTATTTGGTGGGAAAGATATTCTTTTTCATGTGAACCTAGAAGAAAGTAAAACAAAACTATCAAAACTTAAATAGCCTCATGTCTACTGGCAATAATTTTATGGCAATATTTGTGAATTAACATGTATGAATAAGTATGCTTTCTCTCACATCCCTGTTATTGGAAGGTTGCATTCATCTTGAAGTGTTAATTAATTGAAATATGATCCAGGTGGATCATATTGGCCAGGTGAGGTGGCCTAAAACCCCTGCACTTTGGGAGGCTGAGCTGGTGGATCACTTGAGGTCAGGAGTTTGAGACCAGCCTGGCCAACATGGTGAAACCCTGTCTCTACTAAACTCTACTAAATTTACTAAATGCAAAAATTAGCTGGGCGTGGTTGTGCACATCTGTAGTCCCAGCTACTTGGGAGACTGAGGCAGGAGAATCACTGCAACCGGGAAGCAGAGGCTGTAGTGAGCCGAGATCAGGCCACTGCAATCCAGCCTGGATGACAGAGCGAGACTCCGTCTATCAGTCTTAAAATAAATAAATAAACAAACCCCAAATATGATCCTTTTGGGATATAAAATTAGCATAAAATTTTTAAGGGACCAACATGGATATAGTTTTTCTCTATTAAACAAAAATGGGCCATTTCGTCAGTTAGAGAAAGATTTTTACATATGCTTACCTATAATATCATTATAACACAGATGCAAATCATTGAGGATTCAAAGTATTTTACTAAACTAGGAACTATTTGCAACTGTTGAGTATACTTTACAGCCTATGCCAAACACACACACAAAGGAATGAACAGATTCCAACACAGATGGCATAATGAAAATATTTACATCTGTCAAAACACAAATTCATACTTAGGTTGGGAGAGATGGTATTGAAAAGGATTATTACAATATAGGATGTTCCAACCACAAGGTCTGCACATGCCCAAGAGCCACAGAGAAAAGAGGTTTTATGTGGAGCAGGGAGCAAGGTTAGAAAGGTCCAGGTATGGGGTAGTGCATGAGCACCTGGCAGTGGGGACAAAGAATTCAGTAATCCTTGATAAGTCAAACGATGGGAATTTGGCCTGAGGTTACAGGTGACTGTCACCATGCCCAGCTAATTGTTTTGTATTTTTAGTAGAGAAGGGGTTTCACCATGTTGGCCAGGCTGATCTCGAACTCCTGACCTCAAGTTCACTTCATGTGCAGTCTCCCAAAGTGCTGGGATTGCAAGTGTGAGCCACTGCACCCGGCCTTTTTTTTTTTTTAATCAGAGTCTTGCTCTGTTGCCCAGGCTGGAGTGCTGTAGTGCAATCGGGGTTCATTGCAGGCTGGACCAGGCTCAAGAGATCCTTCACCTTAGCCTCCTTTGTAACTGGGATCACAGGCACAAATAATTTTCATTTTTATTTAATAATAATTTTTTGAGACAGGGTCTCGCTCTGTCACCTAGACTGGAGTGCAGGGCTTATTGCAGCCTTGACTTCCCTGGGCACAGGTGATCCTCCTAAGCCTCCACAGTAGCAAGGACCACAGTGTGTGGAAGCATGCTCTGGTAATTAAAAAAAAAAAACTGTAGAGATGGGGTTTTCCTCTGTTGCTCAGGGTGGTCTTGAATTCCTGGGCTCAATCGAGCCTCCCTCTTCAGCTTCTCAAAATGCTGGGACCACAGGTGTGGGCCATGGCAACTGGCCACCCTTTGCTATTTTCTTTCTTTTTTTTTTTTTGAGATGGAGTTTTGCTGTTACCCAGGCTCGAGTGCAGGGGCACCATCTTGGCTCACCACAACCTCCACCTCCTGGGTTTAGGCAATTCTCCTGCCTCAGCCTCCCGAGTAGCTGGGATTACATGCGTGCACCACCATGCCCAGCTAATTTTTGTATTTTTAGTAGAGACGGGGTTTCACCTTGTTGACCAGGACGGTCTTGATCTCTTGACCTCGTGATCCACCCGCCTCGGCCTCCCAAAGTGCTGGGATTATAGGCATGAGCCACCGCACCCTGCCCCCCTTTGCTATTTTCTAGGAATTTAGAAGTGGAGTCGGTTTCAACATTGTCACCACATATTCTAACATGAAAAATTCAACACATGATAAACACACGTTGTAACTGTCAAATGGATCATGAGAAAGTTTAAACTGATGATAATGTCAGCATAAACTTGGCCCATACCTCTTTGAATGCTATTGAGGGGCCCTAAGTATTCATTTTGGTTGTCTGGTGTCTGTTCCTGTCACATACAAGAGACAACACTAATTGGGCATAGTGGTGCAGGCCTGTGATCCCAGCTACACAGGGCTATGAGGCAGAATTGCTGAGTTCAGGAGTTCGAGACCAGCCTGAGCAACTTAAGGAGACCTCCTCTCAAAAAGTGTGTTTCTCAATTTCCATTGTTAGAGTCTGTGTACCTGTTAAATGGAACAAAAACTTAGAAGTATATTTAGGCCGGGCGTGGTCGCTCACGCCTATAATCCCAGCACTTTGGAGGCCAAGGTGGGCGGATCACCTGAGGTCGGGAGTTCAAGACCAGCCTGACCAACATGGTGAAACCCAGTCTTAAAAAACAAAACAAAAACAAAAACAAAAAACAACAACAACAACAAAAAAACTTAGAAGTATATTTAGGCTGGGTATGGTGGCTCAAGCCTGTTATCTTAGTACTTTGGGAGGCTGAGGCAGCAGATCATCTGAGGACAGGAATTCAAGACCAGTCTGGTCAACATGGCAAAACCCTGTCTCTACTAAAAATACAAAAATTAGCCAGGCGTGATGGCACACATCTATAACCCCAGCTATTCAGGAGGCTGAGGCAGGAGGATCCCTTGAGCCTGGGAGGCGGAGGCTGCAGTGGGCCAAGACAGAGTGAGACTCTAGTCTCAAAAAAAAAAACCAAACGAACAAAAAAAAAAAAACCCACAAGAATAGCATCTGGATGCAACATACGGAAAAAGTAAAAAAAGTGAGCCTACATATATAACACACAAAATATAATTTTATCAGAGTAGAAAATGAACCTTGGAATACATTACTTAAAGCTACAATGGGAATGACATTTCCATAGCTTTTGGAAAAATGCTCTTTCTAGTAATACCATATTTATAATACATTTTAATAAATCCTATAAATTATAATACATATTATAAATACTTCCATAGAATAATTTTCATTGTCTACTGTAAAAAGTCTTAGACAATTTTACTAAACAATATTTCACAGGTGTTGTCAACAATCACATTGTATTATGAGACCTGTATCTGAGGTATAAAAAGAATGTAAGATACTATCATGAAGAAAACTGGGGCAGAATAGAGAGGTAATTCAGGCACGGTGGCTCACGCCTATAATCCCAGCACTTTGGGAGGCTGAGGCGGGCAGATCACTGAGGTCGGGAGTTCGAGACCAGCCTGGGCAACATGGAGCAACATGGTAAGTAATGAGGCTGTCCCAGAAAGCCTCATTACTAGTAAACATTTTCAGACCATGTTAGAGCATGGCGTCATCATTCTTAACATCCGAACCAAACTTCACGTGGATGTCAAAGCAGATCCAGAAGAGTGATCAAAGGTTCAAATTACCAAAAAGGTTATGAGGGTGTAAATAGGACGTTTCTAGTCATCTACCAGATCAAAATTCCCACTGTGTGTTCATCCTTAAGAGAACATTTCTGAACACCATTTTCAAATTATGTCACCGAGTACAAGGTCAAAACTATGATTGTTAAAATATTTTCACCCTGAAGTCCACACTTTGTATTTCTGATTCCTGAAAACGAAGGTGCCTGCGGTCTTATTTGGCACAAAAGAAAAAGGCACATAGTAACATAATCCAGTTCATGTTCATCAACAGTGAGGAACATCTGAGAGAATACGATGAAGCTGCACTGCTCCGTGGTTTTCCCTTTACCCACGTAAGCATCTCAGGGCAGAATAGAGAGGTAATTCAGGCGCGGTGACTCATGCCTATAATCCCAGCACTTTGGGAGGCTGAGGTGGGCAGATCACTGAGATCGGGAGTTCGAGACCAGCCTGGGCAACATGGAGAAACCCTGTCTCTACTAAAAACCTAAAAAAATTAGCTGGGCATAGTGGCGCATGTCTGTAATCCCAACTACTTGGGAGGCTGAGGCAGAAGAATTGCTTGAACCCAAGAAGGGGAGATTGCAGTGAGCAGAGATCGCACCCACTGTACTCCACCCTGGGCCACAAGAGCAAAAGTCCATCTCAAAAAAAAAAAAGAGTAGAGAGAATAACTGAAGTACTAAATATTATTACCCCAAATCATACTTACCCAAGTGTATATATCCAAAAGTGTATGTCATTTCATTTAATACATAAAATCGTGGATGCTCCAACCTTAAAAATCCCGGCCAGGCGCAGTGGCTCACGCTGGTAATCCCAACACTTTGGGAGGTCAAGGTGGGTGGATGATCTGAGGTCAGGAGTTTGAGACCAGACTGGCCAACATGGGAAAACCCCATCTCTACTAAAAATACAAAATATTAGCTGGGCATGGTGCTGGTGGTGCATGCCTGTAATCCCAGCTACTCAGGAGGCGGAGACAGGAGAATCACTTGACCCAGGAGGGGGAGGTTGCAGTGAGCCAAGATCATGCCACTGCACTCCAACCTGGGCGACAGAGCAAGGCTTTATTTCAAAAAGAGTAAAAAGTCCTAGTGGTGCCTTATTATTGTCTGCTATAAAGTATCCTCCTGAGATGGGATAAAACACAATATTGGTAGAAAGAATGAATCATTCACACTTTGGAAAATTTAAACTTTATTGCTCCAAACCTAAGAGCTATGGACACTAAATCAAACAGTTGCAAATTATGCCAGCAGTTAAATGTGAATCCTACTCAAGAACATGTTACACTGTTATTTTTTTGGGCAGGTGGGGAGGCAGAGTTTCGCTCTTGCTGCCCAGGCAGGAATGCAATGGCCTGATCTGGTTCACTGCAACCTCCACCTCTTGGGTTTAAGTGATTCTCCTGCCTCAGCCTCCCATGTAGCTGGAATTACAGATATCCACCACCAGGCCCAGCTAATTTGTTGTATTTTTAGTAGACATAGGGTTTCACTATGTTGGCCAGGCTGGTCTTGAACTCCTGACCTCAGGCAATCCACCCGCCTCAGCCTCCCAAAGTGCAGGATTACAGGTGTGAGCCACCACGCCCAGTCACATTGGTAGTTTTGATTAAACTCTCTACTCTAACTGCTCTTTCTTCCATTTCAAAAACTACTTTTTAATCAGTCTTTGCTAACAACAGCTATTGCTATTCAATGGAGAAGGTGGCCACCGTTTCCCCCGCATCATCTCTACTACATAATCAGCCCCAATGACCTCTCTTCGAATAAAAATCCCAGGGTCCTAAAGTCATGGTGTCCTCTGTTTCCTATCTGCTGTACAGCACAGCACTGTGCCTGTCAGGAAAATAGTGTGCTAACTGCAACAAACGCGACTTCCCTCATGGCTTTGTTATTCTCTATCCACCTCCACGGTCTCTAAAGCAGACAATATTTAATCTGAGGCCGGGTGCGGTGGCTCACGCCTGTAATCCCAGCACTTTGGGAGGCCAGGGCGGGTGGATCATGAGATCAAGAGATCGAGACCATCCTGGTCAACATGGTGAAACCCCGTCTCTACTAAAAATACAAAAATTAGCTGGGCTTGGTGGTGCGCGCCTGTAGTTGCAGCTACTGGGGAGGCTGAGGCAGGAGAATTGCCTGAACCCAGGAGGCGGAGGTTGCGCTGAGCCGAGATCACGCCACTGCACTCCAGCCTGGGTAACAAGAGCGAAACTCCGTCTCAAAAAAAAAAAAAAAAGAAAATTAATCTGAAAAGGCCGTGTCCTTATTCTTCCAGGAAATTGGATAGAAACGCTCCTCAGTTAATTAAGTCAGCCCTGTCATCTTACTGATTCTTTCCCAGAGACCACAGTGAAAGGCCTGTAGAGAAGGCACATAAAGAGATTCAAAGTTCAGGATGAGTCATAAAAAGCAGCCTTTTTGTGACAGGGTCTCACTCTCATCCAGGCTGAAGAACAGTGGTAGGATCACAGCTCATTACTCAAACTCTCAAACTCCTGGGCTTGAACAGTCCTCTTGCCTTGGCCTCTGGAGTAGCTGGAACTACAGACAAGTGCCAAGGGCCCGCCTTACTTTTTCGTGTCGTAGAGACGGCCCCCGCTGTGCTGCCCATGCTGATCTTGACCTCCTGGCCTCAAGTGATCCTACTGTCTTGGCTTTCTACTGTGCTGAGATTACAGGCATGAACCACCGCACCTGGCCTTTCAAACAAACCCCAAATAATTACATTTTTAAGAACCTGAATATAACAGACCATTTCCACGTGTCCTGGCACCGCTTTCACACCTCATGTCGTTAGGTTCAACATATTTTGACTTGTTAGCCTTGGCGCACACAATCCATTTGTGTGGTTTTATCAAAGACGTATGTTCTGATGTCTAGTGATTTGGAAGGTCTCAATACAGCCTGTGCCGTATTTATTACATTTAAATAATTTCTTTCTAGTATAGACTCTCTGATGTTGATTAACGCCAGAACGTATAATAGAGTTTGCCATACTCAGTTTGTAAGGACTGGCTCATAAATGAATTCTCTGATGCTGTGCGAGCCATGAACTGTGTCTGAAGACCTTACCACACACGTGGCATTTGTAAGGTTTCTCTCCAGTATGGATTCTGTGATGATTTGCAAGGTGTGAATTCTGAGTGAAGACTTTGCCACACTCATCACATTTGTAAGGTTTCTCTCCAGTATGGATTTTCTGATGTCGTGCAAGGTGTGAAACCTGAGTGAAGACTTTGCCACATTCATTACATTTATAAGGTCGCTCTCCGTTGTGATGTCTCTGATGAACTGTTAGGGAAAACTTGTGCCTAAAGGCCTTGTCACAGTCTTTACATTTGTAAGGTTTCTCGCCAGTATGGATTAACAGGTGGGTGGTGAGGCTTGAATGCACACTGAATTCTTTGCCACATTTATTACATCTGTAAAGTTTCTCTCCTGTGTGAATTCTGCAGTGCTGTGCTAGGTACGAACTACTACTATAAACCTTGCCACATTCGTTACATTTATGAGGCTTCTCTCCAGTATGAATTTTCTGATGTCGCACAAGGTATGTAATTCGACTGAAGACCTTGCCACATTCATTACATTTGTGAGGATTCTCGCCAGTATGGACTTTCTCATGTCGGACAAGGTAGGCGATTCGATTGAAGAGCTTGCCACATTCTTTACACTTGTAAGGCTTCTCTCCCGAATGGATTCTCCAGTGTTCTGCAAGGTATGACTTGTTCCTGAAGACTTGACCACATTCATGACACCTGTTAGGTTTCTCTGCAGTGTGGATTCCTTGAGGATTAGGAAAGCCTGAAGACACTCTGAAGACTTTGCTCTGCTCTTTACATTTGTAAAGTTTGTTCCTAATGCGTGCTTTCTGTTCTGGTGAGAGTAAGGGAAAATCAACAAAATCGTTCCTGTGTTTATTAAAAATGCATGTCTTGACACCATAAGAAATGTTTTGAAGTGGCGAAACTGAAGAACTCTGGCTGATGAACTTTTCTACTTGACTACATTCATAAAATTTCCCTTCACCCTGAAATATCTCCAGTTCCGGCAGAGGTAACTGAGAGGTTAATCCAAGTGTATTTGTAACACGGTTGTTTCCTGTTTGGCTACTCACTGCACACCTCCTCCCTAGGAAAGCAAGAAAAGAGTCTAATTTGAACCCATGGTTCTGCCATGTTTAGACCTTGACAGACGAATCTGCCTCATGTGACTCAGACATTAGAAGACACATCAGCAAACTTCGTACATCACACTGGCAGTGCAAAAACCCAAAATGTGGAGTGATGCATTGGAGCAGTGGGGAATCTGCAGGAGTCAGGGGGATTATGGGTGAATCTGAGAGAGATTATGAACAGAGAGACATAACAGAAATTGAAAGCTTCTAAGAAAAAGTAGGATGAGCGGCCAGGCGTGGTGGCTCAAGCCTGTAATCCCAACACTTTGGGAGGCCGAGATGGGTAGATCACGAGGTCAAGAGATCGAGAGCATCCTGGTCAACAAGATGAAACCCCGTCTCTACTAAAAATATAAAAAATTAGCTGGGCATGGTGGCGCGTGCCTGTAATCCCAGCTACTCAGGAGGCTGAGGCAGGAGAATTGCCTGAATCCAGGAGGCGGAGGTTGTGGTGAGCCGAGATCACGCCATTGCACTCCAGCCTGGGTAAGAGAGCGAAACTCCATCTCAAAAAAAAGGAAAAAGTAGGATGAGCCTCTTAGGGGAAATAAGACACTTAAGAGCAGTTGCATAGGCTTGACACAGTGGCTGTAATTCCAGCACTTTGGGAGGCTGAGGAGGGCAGATCACTTGAGGTCAGGAGTTCGAGACCAACTTGGCCAACATGGTGAAACCCCATCTCCACCTAAAAATACAAAAATTAGCTGGGC
>CM052668.1:37158196-37173298 GCA_028533165.1 Leontopithecus rosalia
CCAATCAGCATTCCCAACTGACCCCTACCCATCAAATCATCCTCAGAAACCCTGATCCCAGAGTTTTCAGGGAAACTAATTTGCATAATAAAATTTCAGGTTCCTGTACAGCCAGCTCCATGTGAATTAAACTCTTTTATCTTGATGAATTGGTTCTGTCTAGGCAGCGGGCAAGGAGAACCTGTTAGGTAGCTACAACCAAAAGGGAGGGTTCTTGGATCTTGTGCAAGAAAAAAATCATGGGTGAGTTCACATTGTAATGTGAAAGCAAGTTTACTAAGCAAGGAAAGGAATAAGGCAGGGCACAGGGACTTGCGCCTGTAATCCCAGCATTTATAAAGACGCTGAGATGGGCAGATTGCTTGAACCCAGGAGTTCGAGAGCAACCTCGGCAACATGACAAAACCCATCTCTACAAAAAAATACAAAAATTAGCCATGGGTAATGGTGTGCACCTGTAGTGCAAGCTAGTTGGAAAGCTGAGGTGGGAAATCGCTTGAGCCTGGGAGGTGCAGGTTTCAGTGAGCCAAGATAGCGTTACTGTTTACTGCCTGGGTGATGGAACCAGACACTGTCTCAAGAAAAAAAGAAAAATGAATTCAGACTCTTTAATTCAACACTGAAATGTTTACTCTTGAAACTCATGACGCCTAGCTTGAGACTCAAGTTTTCTTCATGTTAAAAACTTTATACATATCCTTTCTTCATGCATACATAGGACACTTGACACAACATAATTGTGGAAAATGCTTCTGAAATACTGTTAAGACAAATTGTCTATATTTTTACAACTGCACCGTAAAATATATTTATCAGTCAACAAAGATTAAATAATTTAATAGAAGATGCATTTTGCAAAGGCTCTAACAAAGCATATTTGAAGTTATCATAATAAACATTGTATTCCTTGATTTCTCAACTGTAGCATACTTTTTTTTTTGAGATGGGGTCTCGCTCTGTTGCCCAGGCTGCAGTCTGCTGGCGCTATCACAGCTCACTGTAGCCTCCACCTCCCCAGGCTCAAGTGATCCTCTCACCTCAGTTTTTGTATTTTTGGTAGAGATGAGGTTTCATCATGTTGCCTAGACTGTTGTCAAACTTCTGGGCTCAGGCAGTCTGTCCACCTCAGCCTTCCAAAGTGCTAGGAATACAGGCATGAGCCAGAGCTCAGCCAAAACTACATTTTAAAAATAGTTTTTTCTCATTGTGCACTCAACTAGAAAGCATTTAACCCAATGTATGGACTTACGTGTCTTCCATTGAAGAACTTGAAGGATCCATGTATCAAGGTGGCATTCTCAGATTTGTGTGGCAAAAAATGTACAGAGAAATGACAGATGCTGGCCGAGTGGGGTGGCTCATGCCTGTAATTCCAACACTTTGGGAGTTCAAGGGGGGGCAGATCGCCTGAGGTCAGGAGTTCGAGACCAGTCTGGCCAACATCGTGAAATCCCGTCTTGATTGAAAATACAAACAATTCTGGGCAGCTGTGGTGGCTCACGCCTGTAATCCCAGCACTTTGGGAGGCCGAGGTGGGCACATGTTCAGCACATTTATAGGATTTTTCTCCTTTATAAATTCTCTCACACTCCAAAAGCAAACATATGATTCGTTAGAAAGTCTTACTACATTTGTTACATTTGTAAGGTAGCTCTTCAGTATGAATACTCAGGTTTCCATATCGATGTTCGGGTAAAAGCCTTACCACACACATTACATTTGTGTGGCTCTTCTTCAAGTGGTATATTCTGATGTCTAGTAAGTTCTAGACGACATGGGGAAGTTCTACTCCAAGTGGTATATTCTGATGTCTAGTAAGTTCTGATGCCTGGGGAAAATCTCTGGCACATACATGTAGATTTCCTTTCAGTATAAACTCCCTTGTGTCCAATAGCGACTGAACTCTGGTAAATGTTTTGCCACACTCTTTTCATTGGTAATGGATCTCTGCACTTTGAATTATCTATAGATCCACACATTTTGATCTTTGAATGGAATTCTTGCCATACATATTACACTTCTGTAATTTCTCTCCAACATGTATATCCTTATGCCAAGTGAGTAATGAACACTAGCTTAAAACTTAGCTACATTTATTGCATGTGTTAACACATTAGGCTATATTTGAATTGCTATAAAGAAATACCTGAGGCTGGGTAATTTATAAAGAAGTTCAATTGACTCACAGTTCTACAGGCTTTATAGGAAGCATGGTGCTGGCATCTGCTCACCTTCTGGGGAAGCCTCAAGCATGTTAAAATCATGGTGGAAGGCAAAGGGGGAGTGGACATGTCACGTGGCAAGAAGAGAAGCAAACGAGAGGGAGGTCCAATACACTTTTTTTTGAGACAGGGTCGTGCTGTCACCCAGGCTGGAGTGCAGTGGCACGATCTTGGCTCACTGAGACCTCTGTCTCCTGGGTTCAAGTGATTCTCATGCCTCAGCCTCTTGAGTAGCTAGGATTACAGGCATGCCTCACCATGCCCAGCTAATTTTCGTGTTTTAGTAGAGACAAGGTTTCACCATGTTCACCAGCCTTGTCTTGAGCACGTGGCTACAAGTGATCTGCCCACTTTGACCCCCGCTAAATGCTGAGATTACAGGGATGATCCACTGTGCCTGGCCTGCCATATACTTTTAAACAACAATATCTCACCAGAACTCGCTCTCCTGAGAAGAGCACCAAGGGGGTGATGCTAAACCATTCTTGAGAAATCCACCCGTTATCCAATCATCTCCCACCAGGCCCCACCTCCAATTCGGGGTATTGAAATTCCACAAGATTTCAGAAAGAAGTGAAAATGACACAAGCTGTATCAGTAAGTATGAATTATTTGCACCCAGCAGTTAGGAGAGCATCTAAAGGCCTTGCCACGTTCAGTTTAGTTGTAAGGTTCTCTCCAGTATGTTTTGTCTGATGCTTAGTGAGGCCTGAGCGACTAATAAAAGATTTGCCACACTCATTACATTTATAAGGTTTTTCTCCAGAATGAATTATCTGGTGTTTGCTGAGGCAAGAAAACCGCCCAAAGGCCTTGCCACATTCAACACATTTGTATGGCTTCTCTCCAGTGTGATTTCTTTGATGGTACACCAGCTTTGACCTTTCAATAAAAGCTTTCCCACATTCATTACATTTATAAGGTTTCTCTCCAGTATGCATTTTCTGATGATTAACCAGAATTGAGCGCACTCTAAAGGCTTTGCCACACTCATTACACGTGTAAGGTCTCTCTCCAGTATGAATACTCCGATGACGTGCTAGTGTCGACTGATGACGGAAGACTTTGCCACATTCACTACATTTGTAAGGTTTCTCCCCCGTATGAATTCTCCGATGCCTTGCAAGGTTCGAAGTGGAATTAAAGACCTGGCCACATTCAACACATTTGTATGGCATCTCTCCAGTATGTCTTCTCTGATGGTATGTCAGGCCTGTTATATGACTAAAAGTTCGACCACAATGGCTACATTTGTGTGGTTTCTCCCCAGGAGGATTTCTGTGATATCGTGCAAGTTTTGAGCTTTGGATAAATGCCCCACCAAACTCATTACAGTTGTGAGATTTCTCTCCAGTATGAATTACCAGATGTTTAGTGAGGCTTGAACGCTGAGTATAGGCTTTGCCACAATCACTACATTTGTAAGGTTTCTCTCCAGTATGAATTTTCCGATGACGTGCTAAGCATGAGTAGTAACTAAAGACCTTGCCACATTCATTACATTTAAAGGGCTTCTCTCCAGTATGAATTCTCTTATGATTTGAAAGGTTTCCACTGTCATTGAAGACCCTGCCACACACATTACATTTGTAAGGTTTCTGCCCAGTGTGAATTCTTAGATGACGTGCTAGGCATGAGTAATTCCTGAAGACCATGCCACATTCATTACACTGGAAAGGTTTCTCTCCTGTATGTATTCTCTTATGAATTGAAAGGTTTCCACTATAATTGAAGACCTTGCTGCACACATTACATTTGTAAGGTTGCTCCCCAGTGTGAATTCTTAAATGCCTTACAAGGCATGAATTTTCACCAAAGACCTTTCCACATTCATTGCATTGGTAACGTTTCTCTTTGGTATGAATTATCTTATGTCTAGTGAGTAATGAACCCTGTTTAAAGGCTTTGCCACATTTATCGCATTTGTAAGGCTTTTCTCCGGTATGAATTCTCCGATGCCCCGCAAGATGTGAATGCTGACTGAAGACCTTGCCACACTCGTTGCATTTGTAAGGTTTCTCTCCAGTGTGACTTCTCTGGTGCCTTGCAAGTTGTGAACGTTGACTGAAGACCTTGTCACATATATCACATGTATATGGTTTCTGCCCTGTGTGGATTATCTGATGCGTAGTGAGGCTTGAGCTCCGTTTAAAGGTTTTGCCGCATTCATTACATTTGTAAGGTTTGTTTCCAGAATGAACCGTCTGGTGAGTTGCCAGGTTGGAACTCTGACTAAAGGACTTTCCACATACATTGCATTTGTATGGTTTCTCTCCAGTGTGGATTCTCTGGTGATTCACAAGATTTGAATTTTGCCTGAAGACCTTGCCGCACACATCACACTGATACGGTTTCTCTCCTGTATGGATGATCTGATGCGTAGTGAGGCATGAGCCTTGCTTGAAGGTTTTCCCACATTCATGACATTTGTAAGGCTTCTCTCCAGTGTGAATTCTCTGATGTATTGTAAGGTTGTAACTTTGGCTGAAGGACTTGCCACATTCGTTACATTTGTATGGTTTCTCTCCAGTGTGACTTCTCCAGTGATTTAGCAGATCTGAATTTTGTCTGAAGATCTTGCCACATATATCACATTGATATGGTTTCTGCCTTGTGTGGACCATCTGATGTATCCTTAGTCGTGAGCCCTGATGAAAGGCTTTGCCACATTCATTGCATTTGTAAGGTTTCTCTGTAGTACGTATCATGTGATGGTTAATAAGGCTGGAAGACACTCTGAAGGTTTTGCCACACTCATTACCTATATAAGGCTTTTCCCTAATGTGTGCCTTCTCAAGTTGGGTGGGTAATGACAGCTGCAAAAACTCATTCCCGTATTTCCTAGAAATGTTGGTTTGGACACTAGGAAGAATTATTTGAAGTGGTGACACTAAGGAACCATCATGAACTGTTTTCTCAGTTTGGTTACATTCATACATTTTCCCTTCAGTTTGAAATTTCTGCAGTTCAGTCAGATGTGACTGAAAGCTTAATGTAAGCTGACTTTCAATACATTTGTTTTCTACATTCTCTCGACCATGTTGACCTCTTTTACCAGTAAGATTGTTTTTATAGGTCGTTGGCACGTCTTTAAAATGTATTTCACCATTTTTCCATTGAAATTCAAGGTCCAGTAGATTTTTCTGGATTTCCCTTGAGTAAATATCTTCAATGTCATAGCATTCATGTCTTTCCAGCGTCACTGTTCGGAATTTTTCTCCTGTATTACTGTTCCCTATTGGTGGTAATTCCTTGGTCGTACATTTAGGAATGATACCTACAAAATATAATGAACATGGGTTTTTGTTGTTGATGTTTGTTTGTTTGATTTTTGAGACGGAGTCTTGCTCTGTTGCCCAGGCTGGGGTGCAGTAGCATGATCTCAGCTCACTGCAACCTCTGCCTTCTGGGTTCAAGTGATTCTTCTGCATCAGCCTCCTGAGTGGTTGGGACTACAGGCATATGCCACCATGCATGGCTAATGTTTTTGTATTTTTAGTAGAGATGGGGTTACACCCTATTGGCCATATTAACTCCTGACCTTGTGATCCCCCGCTTCAGACTCCCAGAGTTCTGGGATTACACACGTGAGGAGCCACCAGGCCCAGCCAAACATGGGTTTTAAAAATAACTAGAATCATGTGCTTTTTGTTTTTTTAAAATAACTACTATTCATAAATATTTTATATTGAAAATATACTGTGCTAAAAGTAACATTTATACTAGACAATTACCAAACTTTACCACAGCGATATTCTATTTTTACAAATAAAAAAGGAGTAGAATTATTTAGTAAAGAAAGAGTAATCCCATGTAATTCAAATCAATTTTAAGGAAGCCTGTGTCAAACATTCAGTGACCAAAAGACTAATGTTGTGCAAACGTCTATTAACACTAAAGCAAGTATTTTTTCCAACATGACCCTAAATCATACACTAACTAGCAGCAAACATACGGCCCTCTCATAATAGAAAAGTTTTATATGTGTGTGTGTGTGTGTGTGTGTGTGTATATGTATGTGTATATATGTGTGTGTGTGTGTATATATGTGTGTGTGTATGTATGTGTATATATATGTGTGTGTATATGTGTATGTATATATGTGTGTGTATACATATGTATGTGTATATATATATATTCATATTTATTGTGTACAAATAAATGCCAAACTACAGCTAAATATCAACAAGTTCAAATAATTAATGATCTATGTAAATGGTAAGCTAGAATTATAAATCAAAAATTGTACTGGGAAAATGAGAAAAAAGATTTTGAACTTATAAAAATAAGTTATTTTTCTGAATACTCATCACATACATATTAAACGTGTTAAACTATCTATTTCTGGCCAGGCATGGTGGCTCATGCCTGTAATCCCAATATTTTGGGAGTCCGAGCTGGGTGGATAACGAGATCAGGAGTTCAAGACCGGCCTGGTCAACATGGTGAAACCCCATCTCTACTAAAAATACAAAAATTAGCTGGGCATGATGGTGCGCACCTGTAATCCCAGCTACTCAGGAGGCTGAGCCAGGAGAATTGCTTGAACCCAGAGGCGGAGGTTGCAGTGAGTCAAGATCAGGCTATGGCACTCCAGCCTGGGCGACAGAGCAAGACTCCATCGTGGAAAAAAACAAAACAAAACTATCTATTTCCATAAAAAAATGCCCATTTGAAACAAATAAGCATTGCAGGTCAGCTATACTGACTTATGTCTGCCAAAGCTCATATGTTGGGGACCTAATCCTCAGGGTAACATTACTTAGAGGTGTGAACTTTCGGAGGCAGTTAGGTCAGCATGGTGGGTAGAATTTCAGGAATGGAATTAGAGGAGATGTGAAAAAGCTTTTGCTTTTTGCGTGGCAGTCCTTCTGCCATGTGAGGACACAGAGTTAGCCACGGTACACCAGGAAAAGGGTCTGCACCAAAAACCTGGAGTTGACATCTGGACTGCTCATCACCCAGATCTGTCAAAAGCGAATTTCTGTTTTTTAAACCACCTATCTGTGGTATCTGCTATACCTAGCCACCCTAAGGTAAAGCCAGTATGCTGCCATCTCATTATAAACATGAAGCAATGCTGATATACCTTACTAAACAAAGAAATTTGTGAGTCTTTACAATAAAATGCACAATATTCTAAGCTAGCAAACAGCACTAACTTGTTTAAAAAAATGTTAACATAGGCCAGGCATGGTGGCTCATGCCTGTAATCCCAGCATTTGGGGAGGCCGAGGTGGGCAGATCACCTGGGGTCACTAATTTGAGACCAGCCTGGCCAACATGGTGAAACCCCATCTCTACTAAAATTACAAAAATTAGCCAGACATGGCGGTGGGTGTCTGTAATCCCAGCTACTCTGGAGGCTGAGGCGGAAGAATCTCTTGAACCCAGGAAGCAAAGGTTGTATTGAGCCCAGATCGTGCCATTGCACTCCAGCTTTGGTGACAGAGCAAGACTCCGTCTAAAAAAAAAAAAAACCTTAAATTATCACTATTTTACAAATAAGGACAGTAAGTCTGCCCATAGGATTTCTGTATCTATTCCCAATTTACAAAGAAAGTAAGACATGAACCTGGGTTTCCGGGATCAAGCAACGTGTTTTTAATAAAACTGCCCAAACAGGCAGTGCAGATTATCTGGTCACCCCAAATACCAACAGTGTAGAAAGAAATACTTCAGGAGCCAAGGGATATTGCCAAAACATCATTCAGTCATCCCTATGAATAATGGTATCTGAGTCATCATCCCCTTCACATAGAACTAGGCAGTGTTCTCAGAAAGTTGTCAAGTGAGTGGGTAGGGGTCATCTCTTACACACTGAGAGTAGCTTGGAAAGTGAGGGCGTGATGCAATAATGGAAGCATCAATTAATATGCTATTAACTGGGTAGTACATCAGGTCCAAAGTACTATGTTAGGAAAAAGCAGCGAGGAGGAAAGGCAAGAGGGGAAGGCAAGAAGTAATGAGCATGGGCAGCAGGGTTTGTGCTCCCAGAGCTCTGGGTATATAATTGCCCAAAGAATAGTTAAAATCCTGACTTTAGAAGAAAAGAGAGACTAATTTAGAAGTAGCATTATACTAACTAATATTTAAATATAGGAATAATACTATGGGCACAGGACGGCAAAGGAAGACATTTAAAAAGGAGGTCATGCGATGATATAAGTAGAAAATAGATTTTTGTCTCCATAATATTTGCTATAAAATTTATCAGATTGAGTGTCCCATGAGTTCTATTTCCAGGCATATGCTCAATAACCCTGCATATTAGAAGACAGGTGAAAAAAAATTTTTTTTTTTTTTGAGACAGAGTTTCGCTAGTTTCCCGGGCTGGAAATGCAATGGCGCAATCTCGGCTCACTGCAACCTCCGCCTCCTGGGTTCAGGCAATTCTCCTGCCTCAGCCTCCTGAGTAGCTGGGATTACAGGCACGCGCCACCATGCCCAGCTAATTTTTTGTGTCTTTAGTAGAGACAGGGTTTCTCCATTTTGACCAGGATGGTCTCAATCTCTTGACCTCATGATCCACCCGCCTCGGCCTCCCAAAGTGCTGGGATTACAGGCTTGCGCCAGCATGCCCAGCCCCAAGAATGTTCTTACAACACAATCCTGAAGAAAAAATCTGAAAACAGCCATGAAGAGATGGATGAATTCATTTTGTACACACACATAAAGACACCATAAAAGCTTATTGACAGTACAACAATGTTAAGGAGACGTGGGGTGCAGAATGAGGTCCCCTAACAAAACAGGTGAAGATTTGTATGAGAAAACAAAGAAATCAGGAGACTATTGTCAAGGTTGAAATATATGTTAATATATGGAAGTAATCTGGGCTATTAAAAACATAACATGGGAGCAGACTTGTAAAAAAATCATTTTTATATGTAATTGAAGTAAAGTTGTTATCAGTTTAAAATAGGATATTATAGGGCCGGGCACAGTGGCTCAAGGCTGTAATCCTAGCACTCTGGGAGCCTGAGAGGGGTGGATCACTTGAGGTCAGGAGTTTGAGACCAGCCTGGCAAACATCGTAAAACCCCATCTTTACTAAAAAACATACACAAAAAAAATTAGCTGGGCATGGTGGTGGGCGCCTGTAACCCCAGGTACTCGGGAGACTGTGGCAGGAGAATCACTTGAAACCAGGAGGCAGAGGTTGCAGTAAGCCAAGTTTTCACCACTGCACTTCAGCCTCAGCAACAGAGCAAGACTCTGTCTCAAAATAAATAAATATACAAATAAATAAAGCAGGATATTATGAATCTAAAATGTTTTCTGTAATTGCAATGGTAATCACAAAGAACATATAGAAGACACATGCAATGGAAATAAAAGTATGTCAGGACAAAAGGATCAACCAAATAAAAATGAAGGCAATGAGAGAAATGAAGAAAAAAATCTAAAAGAGATACAAGAAACATTTTAAAAAATGGCAACATAAGTCTTTCCCTATCAGTAATTACATTAAATGTAAGTGGTTTATATTCCACAATCAGAAGACACAGACTGGCTGAATGAATTTAAAAAACAGGTCCCAACTATGCTATCCACAAAAGACTCATTTTTATTTGAAGGTATGGAAAAAGCTATCCCCTATAAATGGTAACAGAAAGACATCAAAGGTGGCTAAATGGTATCAGTCAAAATAGACTTTAAGTCAAAACTGATATAAGAGACAAAGAAGGGCATTATATAATGACTAAAGGGTTAATTCATGAGGAAGATATAATAATTACAGATATATATGCACCTAATATTAAAGATCATCAATATATGAAGCAAAAGCAACATAACTAAAGGGAGAAATAGTTCCACTGTAATAATAAAAGACTTTGGCCAGGCACAGTGACTCAGACCAGTAATCCCAGTACTTTAGGAGGGTGAGGCCGGCGAATCATGGTATCAGGAGTTGAACACCAGTTTGCCCAACATGGTGAAACCCATCCCTACTAAAAATACAAAAATTAGCCAGGCATGGTGGTGCATGCCTGTAATCCCAGCTACTCAGGAGGCTGAAGCACAAGAATCACTTGAACCCAGGAGGCAGAGGTTGCAGTGAGCCGAGATTGTTCTGTTGGCATACACACCTGGGCAACAAGAGCAAAACTCTGTCTCAAAAAAAGAAAAGAAAAAAGATGTGCTGTTGTCTTTCCACAATTCTAGTCCAATGTTTAGGTAGCAGAGAAAACATTACAAGTGGATCTGCAGAATATTTCACAAACTCACCCATTGATGGCCTCCTTCTGAATGCTTAGGAAACACTATAAGATGCAGACATCTAGCTCTCTTCCAAGAACTACTGAATCAGAAACACAGGAATAAGCCACATATACTGGTTCAAGCCTATAATATCAGCATTTTGGGATGCCAAGATGGTATAATTACTTGAGCCCAGTAATCAAGATCAGCCGGATGACATATTGAAACCCTGTCTCTACCTGGGCATGATGGCATGCGCCCATAGTCCCAGCTACCTGGGAGGCTGAGGTGGGAGGATTGCTTGAGCCCAAGAGGCCAAGGTTGCAGTGAACCATGATCACGCCACTGCACTCCAGCCTGGGCGAAAGATCAAGACCCTGTCTCAAACAAAAAAGCACAGGGATACAAAACAAGGAATTGGATTTTTAACTCTGCCATAAAGGACTCTGTGTACTTCAGCTCTGGAACCGCCACTGATGTACAGGTAACAGAAGCTGGGCATCATGGCTCTTGCCTGTAACCCAGTCACTTTGGGAGGCTGAGGGGGGCAGATTACTTTCAGTCAGGAGTTCAAGACCAGCCTGGCCAACTTGGTGAAACCCCATCTCTACTGAAAATAAAAAAATTAGCTAAGCATGGTGGCACGCACCTGTAATTCCAGCTATTCGAGGCTGAGGCATGAGAATGCAGGAGAACCCAGGAGGCAGAGGTTGCAGTGAGCTGGGATGGCACCACTGTACTCCAGCCTGGGCAGCAGAATATCTATAGAAAGGGGGCAGCGAAAGGCCAGATGCAGCATTATGAAGCTTTTTGTTTTTTAATCAACAAGCCTTTGGTCTCAGTCAAATAATGGAGGGGCTCCCAAGAAACACAACAGAGAAAATACAAAAGTGCACACGGGCAGATCTAAACTTCTAGAGAAAACTTATCCTCACCCAGGAAGACCAGGTTCCTGTAGTTCTCCAACATCACATCCTTGTACAGAGCTTTCTGTGCAGGGTCCAGGCATTTCCACTCCTCCTGAGAGAACTCTATGGTCACATCCCTGAATGTCAAAGGCCCCTGAAATGTACAACACATTTCAACAAGCAGCAATGGGAGAGCTCTTATCCTTACATAAAATGAGAAGAGGAGAGAACTGTCACATCAATTTGATTGGAGTGTGTGTTTTGACGTATCCATGCAAGGCAGCTGTGAGAAAGTTGTGCATCCCTAACTTTAGTTTGTTATAAAATTCAATAGGAGATTATTATATCCTCTAAATCAACGTATGCTTCTCATTTTTGTGACAACACAAGAAATTTTGGACAATACAAGAAGTATACAAAGAAATGAACATGTGGTTATCTGTGTAAGTGTTAGATGCTATGTTCAGTATATCAACTGAGTGTCCAGAAGCTAGTGTACAAGTGGTATCTTTGAGATGACAATGTCTGTAGCGGCTTTTAAGAAAGATCAGAGCCGGGCGCGGTGGCTGAAGCCAGTAATCCCAGCACTTTGGGAGGCCGAGGTGGGTGGATCACGAGGTCAAGAGATCGAGACCATCCTGGTCAACATGGTGAAACCCCGTCTCTACTAAAAATACAAAAAATTAGCTGGGCATGGTGGCGCGTGCCTGTAATCCCAGCTACTCCGGAGGTTGAGGCAGGAGAATTGCCTGAACCCAGGAGGCGGAGGTTGCGGTGAGCCGAGATCGCGCCATTGCACTCCAGCCTGGGTAACAAGAGCGAAACTCCGTCTCAAAAAAAAAAAAAGATCAGAAACTAAAAACTGTGACAATCAGAGCAACAGCAATGACCGACGTTTTGGAACACTCCCCATGTGCTGGGCATTTCTCCAAATGCATTACATGTTCTAATCCAAATAACAACACAGTAGCATACGAGAGAGATTTGTTTCCATGTCACTAGAAGACAACTCTGTCACAGACACTGAAAAGTCACCTAGGTCAACAACCTGAAAATGGCAGAGCAAGCATCTGAACCCAAATGGCTAAGAATAAGTCTTGAATCAAAAGAAACAAACAGTTAAATTATGATTACAGTAGGTCCTAGTCCCTCTGTGCTGCTATAACCAAACAAGACGGACTGAGGAATTTATGAACAATAGCGATGTATTTCTCATGATTCTGCTGTCTGGGGGACCTAAGATCAAGGTGCCAGCAGCAGGCCTGATGTCCGCTGACAGATGATCCCTGCTTCCAAGATGGTCTTGTTGCTGCACAGGGGACAAACGCTGTGTCCCCACATGGCAGAAGGGACAGAAGAGGCAAAAAGCAGTGAACTCTGTAGGAAAAGCCTTTTGATACCTCACTGATGAGAATACCCTACCCACTGATAAGGGCAGACACCTTGTGACCCAGTCTCCTCCTAAAGGCCGTACCTCATATTGGGCACTGGGGATTAAGTTTCAACATGAATTGTGAAGAAGAAAAAAACTAACTCAGACCATAGCATTCCACCCTGGCCCCAAAATTGATGTACTTCTCACAAACAAAATACATTCCATTCTAATGGCTCCCAAAGCCATAACTATTTCTACAACCAATTCAAAAGCCTGTAGTCTAGATTTGTATCTAAGTATAATCTAAATAAGATATGGGTGAGACTCAAATGTGCATTTCATCCGGAGGCAAAGTGCTCTCCAGCTGTGAACCGAAGAAATCAAACCAGTGATATGCTTCCAAAATACAGTGGTGGGGCAGACACAGGTTAGATACTTTAATTTCAAAAGGGAGAAAGAATCAGGAAATAAGGGGTAGCTGTTCCCATGTAAGTCTGAAACCCAACAGGGGACACACAGTAAATACTAAGGCTGACAATCATCTTCTTTGGCTCCATGTCCCACCTTCTGGACATCCTGGGGATCCCTGCCCCAATGGTTTTGTTAGGATCACCCCACATAGAAGTTCTCACAGTGCCTGCAGCTCTCCCTCTCCTAAATACACTTTTAATTCTTTTTATGGCCAGGCTGAGAATTTTCCATATCTTTACATTGGGCTTTGATTACAAATTGTTTTAACTAATTTCTCTCTTCTCCCATTTTACTATAAACAGTCAAGAAGCCATGCAGCAACCTGAACAATTTGCTTTGAGGGTTTTTCTGCCAAATATCTTGGTTCATCACTCTTAAATTCTTCCTTCCACAAAGTACTGACATGGACATAATCCAGAAAAAGTCTCTGCAACTTTGTTACCAAGGTGGACTTTCCTAGTTTCCAGTAAGACATTCCTAATTTTCTTTTTTTTTTTTTTTTGAGACGGAGTTTCGCTCTTGTTACCCAGGCTGGAGTGCAATGGCGCGATCTCGGCTCACCACAACCTCCGCCTCCTGGGTTCAGGCAATTCTCCTGCCTCAGCGTCCCGAGTAGCTGGGATTACAGGCACGCGCCACCATGCCCAGCTAATTTTTTGTATTTTTAGTAGAGACAGGGTTTCACCATGTTGACCAGGATGGTCTCAATCTCTTGACTTCGTGATCCACCTGCCTCGGCCTCCCAAAGTGCTGGGATTACAAGCTTGAGCCACCGCGCCCAGCCTGATCTCTTGACCCCGTGATCCGCCCACCTCAGCCTCCCAAAGTGCTGAGATTATAGACGTAATAGTATCTGGCACTGTAGAGATAACTGTGGGTTTTTTGTATTTCTTCTGTTGTCCACAAAATTAGAAATCTACACTAATTTAAAGATTATCGTAAGTTTTGGCAGGGCGCGGTGGCTCAAGCCTGTAATCCCAGCACTTTGGGAGGCCCAGGTGGGTGGATCACGAGGTCAAGAGATCAAGACCAACCTGGTCAACATGGTGAAACCCCGTCTCTACTAAAAATACAAAAATTAGCTGGGCATGGTGGCGTGCGCCTGTAATCCCAGCTACTCAGGAGGCTGAGGCAGGAGAATTGCTTGAACCCAGGAGGCGGAGGTTGCGGTGAGTGGAGATCGCGCCATTGCGCTCCAGTCTGGGTAACAACAGCGAAACTCTGTCTCAAAAAAAAAAAATCATTCTCTAAGCACACACATAATATATTACTATTCCTATAACTATTTAACCCATTTACATAATATAGAAAAAAAATTAAATAAATTTGAAAACTTAAATCTGTGTACAGAAAAAGACATAAAAACAGTTAAAACAACAACAAGAAAGAAAGAAAGAAAAAGTTTAAGGCCATACAAACATTTAACATATAATTTCAACTCTGTATCTTATGTAGATGAATGGAAAAAAAAATAAAACAAAATAATTTCAACTGAAAAAATAATGTTTATTTATGAAATTATGTGTCATTTTTTTTTGAGACAGAGTCTCCCTCTGTCACCCAGGTTGCAGTGCAATGGTACAATCTCAACTCACTGCAACCTCTGCCTCCCACGTTCAAGCGATTCTCACACCTCAGCCTTCTGAGTAGCTAGGACTACAGGCATATACCACTACACATGGCTAAATTTTTTTGTGTTTTTAGTAGAGGCACAGTTTCATCATGTTGGCAAGGCTGGTCTCAGACTCCTGGCCTCAAGTGATACACACACCTTGGTCTCCCAAAGTGCTGGGATTACAGGTGTGAGCGACCGCTCCTGGCCATGATGATGTGTCTTGTATAAAAACCAATGAAGGAGGGCTGGGCGCGGTGGCTCACGCCTGTAATCCCAGCACTTTGGGAGGCCGAGGCAGGTGGATCA
>CM052668.1:37173798-37189625 GCA_028533165.1 Leontopithecus rosalia
CTCAAAAAAAAAAAAAAAAAAAAAAAGCCGGGCATGGTGGCTCAAGTCTGTAATCCCAGCACTTTGGAAGGCTGAGGCAGGTGGATCACGAGGTCAAGAGATTGAGACCATCCTGGTCAACATGGTGAAACCCCGTCTCTACTAGAAATACAAAAAATTAGCTGGGCATGGTGGCACATGCCTGTAATCCCAGCTACTCAGGAGGCTGAGGCAGGAGAATTGCCTGAACCCAGGAGGTGGTGGTTGCGGTGAGCCAAGATCGCGCCATTGCACTCCAGCCTGGGTAACAAGAGCGAAACTCCGTCTCAAGAAAAAAAACAACCCTCATCTCTACTAAAAAATACAAAAATTAGCTGGGTGTGGTGGTGCCCACCTGTAGTCCCAGCTACTCAGGAGGCTAAGGAAGGAGAATCACCTGAACTTGGCAGGCAGAGGTTACAGTGAGCTGAGATTGCTCCACTGCACTCCAGCTTGCGCAACAGAGTGAGACTCTGTCTCAAATAAATAATTTTTAAAATCTCTCAGTACAACATGTAACTCAGACTTCATATGGGTCTAGCATCACTCTTAGAAAGCTAGACTTTAACCTCATTAATCTATCATCCAGAAAGTCCAGCATTTTCCCACTAATGTTTGCTAATTTCCAGGGATTTAGGATCTACTTTTTTTTTCTTTTTTTTTGAGACAGAGTCTTGCTCTGTTGCCCAGGCTGGAGTGCAATGGCACAATCTCAGCTCACTGCAACCTCCGCCTCCCAGGTTCAAGAGATTCCCCTGCCTCAGTCTCCTGAGTAGCTGGGATGACAGGCGCCTGCCACCATGCCTGGCTAATTTTTGTATTTTTAGTAGAGATGGGGTTTTACCATATTGGTCAGGCTGGTCTTGAACTCCTGACCGCAGGTGATCTGCCTGAGTAAGTGTAAAGGGGCTGGACAGATGCTTTGCATACAGTGAGTGAGTGATGCAGTGAGTGTGTGTCACAGTGAGGAATCCTGAGCTTATAAAGCAATCTTTTAAGAGGGCTACTGGAAAACCTCCCCAACCTTCGCTTCAGACATAGGCATTATTATTATACATATTTTTACACTGGTTAGGCAACAAATCTGCCTTTGGCCATGGGGACTCACTATTGCTATCTTTCAAAACTGTGTGCTATACAAACAGTTGCTATACAAACTGTTTGCTATAAAAACATTCTTGGCTGGGCGAGGTGGCTCAGGCCTGTAATCCTAGCACTTTGGGAGGCTGAGGCTGGTGGATCACCTGAGATCAGGAGTTCGAGACCAACTTGGCCAACATGGTGAAACTCTGTCTTTACTGAAAATACAAAAATTAGCTGGGTGTGGTGGTGAGTGCCTGTAATCCCAGCTTCTTAGGAGGCTGAGGCAGGAAATCGCTTGAACCCGAGAAGCAGAGGTTGCAGTGTACCAAGATCGTGCCATTGCACTCCAGCCTATGCAACAAGAGCAAAACTGTCAAAAAAAAAAAAATTAGCTAGGTATAGTGGCAAATGCCTGTAGTCCCAGCTACTCAGGAGGCTGGGCTGGGGGGATTGCTTGAGCCCGGGAATTTGAGGCTGTGATCGTGCCACTGCACTCCAGCCTGGGTGACATAGTTTTCTTTTTTTTCCCTCCAAAAAATAAATTGTTTAAAAAAATAGGAGTATTGTGCAGTAGCTGGATGTTACAAATTTTAAAAAGACCATAGGGCCGGGTGCAGTGGCTTACGCCTGTAATCCCAACGCTTTGGGAGGCCGAGGCAGATCACCAGAGGTTGGGAGTTTGAGACCAGCCTGACCAATATGGGGAAACCCTGTCTCTACTAAAAATACAAAAAATTAGCCAGGCATGGTGGTGCATGCCTGTAATTCCAGCTACTTGGGAAGCTGAGGCAAAAAAATCACTTGAACTTGAGAGGCGGAGGTTGCAGTGAGCTGAGATTGTGCCACTGCACTCCAGCCTGGGCAACAAGAGTGAAACTCCATCTCAACAAAAAAAAAAAAAAAGAAGAAGAAAATAAAACATAAGAGTTCTGAGAGAGCTTGCTTATCCTTTCCACCATGTGGGAAGGTCACAGCTAGAAGGCACCATCCATGAACCAGAAAGTGGACCCTCACCAGAAACTAAATTGATGGTGCCTTGAGCTCAGACTTCCTGGCCTCCCAAATGTGAGAAATAAGTTTTTGTTGTTTATAAGCTACTCAGTTTATGGTATTTTGTTTCAGCAGCCGGAACTAAGACACTCTGCAACTTCCATTTTCCATTCAACATATATCGTCCCCATTCCTCTTATTCCATACATACAGATCTAAGTGTTTTTTATGAATAATGGTTTAATAATCCATAGTTGGTATGTCTGGTATTTTATGCAATAATCCATCAAATAGTGGACTTTCCTATTTTACATACGTAGAAACTGAGGATCAGGGCTGGGCACAGTGGCTCACACCTGTAACCACCCGCACTTTGGGAGGCCCAAGGCGGATCACTTGAGCCCAGGAGTTTGAGACCAGCCTAAGCAACATAAGTGAAACCCCTGTCTGTACTTTTTTTTTTTTGAGACGGAGTTTCGCTCTTGTTACCCAGGCTGGAGTGCAACGGCGCGATCTCGGCTCACCGCAACCTCCGCCTCCTGGGTTCAGGCAATTCTCCTGCCTCAGCCTCCTGAGTAGCTGGGACTACAGGCACGCACTACCATGCCCAGCTAATTTTTTGATTTTTAGTAGAGACGGGGTTTCACCATGTTGACCAGGATGGTCTCGATCTCTTGACCTCGTGATCCACCCGCCTCGGCCTCCCAAAGTGCTGGGATTACAGGCTTGAGCCACCGTGCCCGGCCTGTACTTTTTTAAAATTTTGAAATAAAAAAAAAAAGGAAACTGAGGATTAGGAAAGCCCAAGACCCAACATCAGGAATGTCTCCTAGTCCTAGAATCTCCTGCTTTTATACACCACACCCCACTGTGAACTCAGGCATAGTAAAATAATCCTAAATCCCACATTAAATATATATATATATTTTGTTTGTTTGTTTGTTTGTTTTGTTTTGTTTTTGAGACAGGGTCTTGCCTGTTTCCCAGGCTGGAGTGCAGGGGTATGATCACGGCTCACTGCAGCCTTGATCTCCTGGGCTCAAGTGATCCTCTTGCCTCTGCCTCCTGAGTACTACAGGGATGTACCACCATGCCCGGCTAAACTTATCGTAAAATTTTCTTTTTTGCAGTGACAGGGATCTTGCTATGTTACCCAGACTGGTCTTGACCTCGTGGCTTCAAGCAATCCTTCCTCCTTGGACTCCCAAAGTGTTGGGATTACAAAAAGCATGAGCCACCACTGCACCTGGCCTACAGCATTATGTTAAAGCTGAGTTTTAGTCAAGCAAGCCTTTGGAGTCAGACTGCCCTGGTTCGAATTCCAGCATGGGACGGGTGGGGTGGCTTGCGTTTGTAATCCCAGCACTTTGGGAGGCCAAGGCAGGTGGATTGTTTGAGCCCAGGAGTTTGAGACAAGCCTGGGCAATACAGTGAGACCCCAGGGGTCTCTACAAAAATTAAAAAATTAGCCGGGCATGGTCGCACATGCCTGTAATCCCAGCTACCGTGGGGCTGAGGTGAGAGGACCACTAGAGCCCAGAGAGCTGAGGTGAGAGGACCACCTGAGCCTGGGAAATCAAGACTGCGCTGAGCACTTACTGCATTCTTGCACTCCCAGCCTAGACAACAAAGCAAGACCCTGTCTCAAACAAACAAACAAACCCCAGTACCACTGTTACCATCTGAGACATTGGACAAATTCTTCAAGTTCTCTATGCCTGTTTCCCCATCTATTAAATTAGGATGATATTGGTACTTTACATATCTCAGAGTTGTTGTCAGAGTTAAATGAATTTATTGAATACATTTCATTGTAGCTATTATCATTGGCATTAATCTGTATAGGTATTGATTTATATAGGTATTTTTTAAGTACTTTTTGAAGTTTGCAGTTTTGTTTCGGCGTTTTGGAATCCATAATTTGTTTTTGTTTCTGAGATTTATAGCATCTCATAAGTCTTTGAAAATTCCTAGGCCCTAGGACTTCAAAGGCCCCCAGCCCAATATCCCAAGCAGCCTGACACCAAGACAGGCACTCTTAGCTAACAAGATCCCTAAGCTCAGAGGCCTTGGGGCTAGGGGGAATCCTGGGAATATGTAGGGAAGGGACTGAAATATTCAACCCCATCCCGACTTTTATGAGCAACAAGTTTCCTAACTGGAGTGGGTAAGGATATCTGAATAGATGCTGGGCTGGGCGCATACAGGCACAGTGGCTCACACCTGTAATTCCAGCACTTTGGGAGGTCCAGGTAGGCGGACCACCTGAGGTCAGGAGTTCAACACCAACCATGGCCAACATGGTGAAACCCCATCTCTACTAAATATACACAATTAGCCGGGCGTGGTGGCTCAAGCCTGTAAATCTCAGCCACTCAGGAGGCTGAGACAGGAGAATCGCTTTAACTTGGGATGCAGAGGTTGCAGTGAGCTCAGATTGCGTCACTGCACTTCAGCCTGGGTGACAAGAATGAAACTCCGTCTCAAAAAAAAGAAAAGAAAGAAAGAAAAAGAAAGAAAGAAAGAAAGAGAAAGAAGCCAGATGCGGTGGCTCACTTTGGAAGGCCAAGGCAGGCAGATCACCCTGAGGTCAGGAGTTTGAGGCCAGCCTAGCCCAAAGTGGTGAAACCCCCGTCTCTACTAAAAATACAAAATTTAGCCAGGCATGGTGGCGGGTGCCTGTAATCCCAGCTACTCCTGAGGCTGAGGCAGTAGAATCACTTGAGCCAGGGAGGTGGAGGTTGCACTGTGCTGAGATCAGGCAACTGCACTGCAGTCTGGGCGACAGAGTGAGTCTCCATCTCAAAGAAAGAAAGAAAGAAATAGATGCTGAGGGTATTCAGACTTGTCAGAGCGCTAGCTCAGTCCAGCCCTTCAAGTGTAGCAGAATGAAGGAGGAAAGAGCATTCCAGGTCTTCCCATCCATCCAACTCCCTCAGTTACAGTGGTCCTAAGATTTCAGTAGGTGAGTTGGTGGGGGGGGGCGATGTGTTGAGGGAGGTTAAAAACAGAGATCAGGCCTGGCTCGATGCCTCGCGCCTGTAATCTGGGTATTGGATACCAGCCGAGGGGTTTGGGTTTCATCCAAAGAGCAAGGCAACTGAGCTCAACATAGACTCGGTTCTGCAAAAATGTTCCGCAGGCTGAGGCCAGAGGGTCGTTTCAGACTGGGGAGGTCCAGGCGGCAATGAGCCAAGATCGCGCCACTGCACTCCAGCCTGGGCAACACAGCGAGACAATGTTTTTAAAAAAGCAAAAAAAAAAAAAAAAGAGAGAACAGGGCAAGTCACCCCCTTCTCTAGGCCTTGGCATAAAATAGTCTCACTCCCTCCTCCTCCCGCGCAAAGGCGCGGGGGGCCACGCCTCCAGCCAATGGAACCACGGCTTGGTAACCCAAAACCTGCACACCCTACGGCTCCCCACATGACGTCATGTATTACCATCGACGCACGCGCAGAAGCCTTCTCCGGGACTTAACCGAAAGGCAGGCTTAGCCTCTTCCCCATGTCGCCCTTCATTGGCTACAAGCAACTGCTCGTCTCGGTCGTTGTTAGCGGAGACGAGGGCGGGTACAATGTTGGTCGCTAGGACACCGCTAAGTTCCTCTTTCTTTTCCCTCTCCTAGGCTCAAACTAGTCAAATCTCGTTCAATCGACCAATGGCAAATGGGAAATGGGCGGGACTTCACTAGTCTGGACCAAAGAAACGCGGGCTTTGCCCGGCGTAGCGCGGCCAATGACCATGGAGCAGCCCCTGTAAACTGGCTTGGGCGCCCCCACGCGCGCGTTTCCTCCTCCTCCTCCTCCCAGCCCTGCCCCAGGTTTCAGCACAGCGCTGGCCGCAGTCTGACAGGAACGGGACGGAGCCAAGATGGCGGCAGCCGACGGCGACGACTCGTTGTACCCGATCGCGGTGCTCATAGACGAACTCCGCAACGAGGATGTTCAGGTCCGGAGGCTACGGGGGCCTTAGGGAAGATGGGGAGGGGGACCTTAGGGCACCGGCGGCACTCGCGAAGACTCAACGTTCGCTGGGAGTGGCGGAAGGAAGCGGTGGCCAATCAGTGTGCGTTTCTTACCTCCCCCGGAGCCCGGACTCTTTGAGACGGCGCCCCCGATTGGGTGTCGACCCAGCGGTGGGCGGGGGCCAGCGCCAGCCTCGAGGGTCCCGGGCCTGCCGAGTGCGCGCGGTGGTCCGGGATCCTGGGAGGCCGCGACCTGGGCGACGATCGGTGGGCTGGACTGGGGAGAGGAGAGAGGAGGACTCCGTGATTGGCGGCGGCCTCCAATAGCCCCTTGGGGATGTGGGGCGCGCGTGACTTGCTCCGAGTGGGGGAGGGCCGCCTGGTGGGTCGGGACCTGGAGAGGTTTTTTCTTCTTTTTTTTTCTGGGTTTCTACTCCTGGGCCAAGTGGGGACCGAGAGGCGAAAGCCTGCCATCGCAATTCCTGCTCTTCCTCCGCCTCTCATTTTGGTTTAGGTGCCCTAAGAGTAGGGGGACGCAGAAACAGCCCCCCCCCGCAAAAGTGGGGACTAGCCAAATTTAGGGGCGAATTACATTGTAGAAAGCTGCCTCCCCACCCCCGGATCCTCCCATTGACCAGAATAGGGGGCGAAGGCTTTGCTAAGCGGATGAACGTTTCTTTCCAATTTTTTTTTTTTTTTGATACCGAGCTCGCTGTGTGGCCCAGGCTGGGGTGCAGAGGCACGATCTCGGCTCAGTGCAGCCTCGCCTCCCGGGTTCAAGTCGTCCTCGCGCCTCAGCCCCCTAAGTAGCTGAGATTATCGCTGCGATCCACCACGCCCAACTAATTTTTGTATTTTTAGTAGAGATGGGGTTTTGCCTTGCTGGCCAGGCTTGGTCTCAAACTCCTGACCTTAAGCGATCCACCCGCCTCGGCCTCCCAAAGTGCTGGGATTTCAGGGGTGAGCCACCGCGCCCGGCTCGGATGAACATTTCTGGTTATGGGATGAGGTGGCCCAAGGTGGTGTGGGATTGAAAACAGTTAGGACTTCAAGTTCACCTCCCACCCGCTGTGTGACCTTGTGCAAATTATTTCACCGCTCTGGGCCTGTGTTCCATAAAATGTGGGCTAATTGTAGTCCTCTTCTTGCTGGAGGGACTTGCCGAAGGACTGAATGAATTTATGACACAGAGTAGAGTGCTGTCAGGCCTGCCATAAGGGCCGGATAAATAATAGCTGCACTTATTGGGAGTGGTGATTAAAGAGGTCCCATCCTCCCTTTAGGCCTCAGTTTTCCCATTTGTAAAATTGAACAAGTGCACTGGGTAACCTACAAAACGTGGGTCCCACCTCCTAGGTTCCTGGTATATCACTTTCTGGTGGCAGACAGACCGTGGTTGTACTCCTGGCCCTTCCACTTCTTACTGATTGACATGGACAAGTTAGTTAATCTCTCTAGGCCTCTGTTTGCTCTTCTCTTGATTGGGGATAATTATGTAGTTCATAGGGCTGTTGTATTGAATTTTTTTTTTTTTTGAGATGGAGTCTCACTCTGTCGCCTATACTGGAGTGCAGTGGCATGATCTTGGCTCACTGCAACCTCTGCCTCCCAGGTTCAAGCTGCCTCAACCTCCAGAGTAGCTGGAACTACAGGTGCATGTCACCACACCTGGCTAATTTTTGTTTTTTTTAGTAGAGATGGGTTTTCACTGTATTGGTGAGGCTGGTCTTAAACTCCTGACCTCATGATCCACCCACCTCGGCCTCCCAAAGTGTTGGGATTACAGGCGTGAGCCACAGCGCCTGGCCGTATGAATTCTTTTGTTCAGTAAACACATGGCGTGTATCAGGTATGATGCTGGGGGTGTAGTGGAGACACCAGTTGCTCTACAGGATCTGGGTGTGAAACAGAGCCAACAGAGCTGAATAGGTTATGGTGTGAAAAGTGATGGGAAGGGAACAAACAGGATGTTGTGGTAGTGAATCCATATTGAATTGAGCGTCTATACTGTGCTGGGCACTGTTCTAGGTACTGGTATAGCAGGGAACGAGACAGACAAAAACTCCCGGCCTTGGGGAGTTTACTTTGTAGTGAGGAAAGGCAGACAGTAAACGAAGAATATACAGTATTACATGGGGATGAGTGTCAGGGAGAAAAGTAAGAGAGAGGAGATGCGGTTTTAAAGTGTGGTCTGGGGAGGCCTTGTTGAGATGATGTTTGAGAACACACCTGAAGGAAGAGGGCCCAGGATTACAAAGTTGAGTGGGGTAGATGCATTTTAAGTAGGCCAATTGGGCAAGGCCCCTCTGAGGATGCAGAGTTTGAGAAGAGACTGAAAGAAGGTGGGGAGGAGCCTCCCAGGAAGAGGAAGCAGATGTGTAATGGTCATAGTTCTTTTTTTTTTTTCTTTGTGGCATAGTCTCCCACTGTTGCCCAGGCTGGAGTGCAGTGATGCAGTCTTGGCACACTGCAACCTCCACCTCCTGGGTTCAAGTGATTCTCCCACCTCAGCCTCCTGAGTAACTGGGCATGTGCCACCACACCTGGCTACTTTTTTTTCGTATATTTAGAAGAGCTGGAGTTTCTCCATGTTGGCCAGGCTGGTCTCAAACTCCTGACCTCAGATGATCTGCCCACCTCGGCCTCCCAAAGTGAGCCACTGCACCTGGCTGGTTTTTTTTTTTTTTTTCAGGACAGGGTTTCACCATGTTGGTCAGGCTAGTCTTGAACGCCTGATCTCGGGATCCGCCCGCCTCGGCCTCCCAAAGTGTGGGGATTACAGGCATGAGCCACTGTGCCTGGCCCAGTTTTTTGTTTTTTAACTCCAGGATCACTTCCTTCAACTGTCCATCCTTCCTTCCTTTCATTCATCCATCCATTCACTAACCAGCAGACATTTGTAGGGGGTTGTCTTTGTGCCAGGATCAGAGCTAGGCAGCTTACCGGTTTATTCTAAAGGATAGTACAAAGGATACAGATGAAGACACTTGTAGGATAAGGTATGGGGTGAGATGTGTGGCGCTTCCATGCCCTCCCTGGGCATTCCACCCTCCAGGAACCACCAGGTGTTCATCTGTCCAGAAGCTCCTACGGCTACTTTTGTGCTACAGCACAGAGTTGCATAGTTGTAACAGAGATGGTCTGGCCCTCAGAGCTTAAAATATTTGCTCTGTAGCCCTTTGCAGAGAAAATATTGCCAACCTCTGACTTAACCATCTGCATAACAAATGATTGGGTGCTTGCTCTATGCTAGGTACAGTACAGAGGAGTGAATAACACTGACGATCTTACTAGATTGTCAGTTACTCTTTGAAGTAGGTCCTGTCCTTGTCCACATTTTCCAGATGAGGAAACTAAAGCACTGAATAACTTGGTCAGAGCTATGCAGCTGAGAAGTGGAGGAGCCAGGAAAGAATACCACAGGCAGTAGGACCTGACGGGGGACTAGAGGCTGGGGCGGGACAGACACACAGTTGCTGATTGTATTCATATGCCGGGTATTTTAATTGTGTCTGAGACAGTTGAGGACACTAGAAAGAACATGGGATATCAAATCCTGTAGTCTTGATTTCTTTGTTTAACAGATGCTTATCAACGCCTCCTATGTGCCAGACTGTTTTAGATACCAAACATACATACAGGAGGAAGCAAAACAGCAAAGCTGCTGCCCTTGTGGGATTTAACCTTCTGGCGTGGGAGACATAGTACATGTATGTCAGTGGCAGTGATTGCTAAGCACACAAGTTGCTGGCCTGGTGGCCTAAGCCTATTTGTAACATTTCAGTTTTTTTTTTGTTTGTTTGTTTGTTTGTTTGTTTGAGACAGGGTCTCACTTTGTCACCCAGGTTGGAGGGCAGTGGTGCCATCTCTGCTCACTGCAACTCCTGCCTCCTGGGTTCAAGTGATTCTCCTGCCTCAGCCTCCTGAGTGGGTGGGATTACAGGCGCCTGCCACCACATCTGGCTAATTTTTGTATTTCTAGTAGAGAGTGGGTTTCACCATGTTGGCCAGGTTGATCTTGAACTCCCCGCCTTGGCCTCCCAAAGTGCTGGGATTACAGGCATGAGCCACCTTGCTTGGCCCAATTCTAGCACTTTGGAAGGCCAAGGTGAAAAGATCTCTTGAGCCCAGGGGTTTAAAACAGCTTGGGCAACACAGTGAGACCCTGTTTCTACCAAAAGAAAAAAAATTGCTAGATGTGGTGGCTCACACCTGTAATCCCAGCACTTTGGGTGGTCGGGACAGGCGGATCACAAAGTCAAGAGATCAAGACTATCCTGGCCAACATGGTGAAACCCCATCTCTAATAAAAAATAAAAATAATTAGTTGGGCATGGTGGCGCACAACTGTAGTCCCAGCTACTTGGGAGGCAGAGGTCACAGTAAGCTGAGATTGCACCACTGCTCTTAAGCCTTGGCGACAAGAGTGAAATTGTCTCAAAAACAAAACAAAAAAATTAGCTGGTGTGATGACACAGGCCTGTGGTCCCAGCTACTCAGGAGACAGGTGGGAGGATCACTTGAACCAGGGAGATTGAGGCTGCAGAGAGAGCCTGGGCGATAGCAAGACCCTGTGCCCCGCCCCCCCACAAAAAAAAAAGAACACAAAATAGGACAGGTACAGGGAATAGAGCAAACACCTGGGTCTGGGGCTGCTATGTTGCATAGGGAGATTAGAGAAAGCTTCTCTGAGGAAGTGACGTTGAACAAGGATTTGAATGAAATGAACAGGTCGTGGAAGAGCAGGCCAGGCAAGGGGAATAGTTGGCACAAAGGCCAGGAGTGGGAGGATGCTTAGCTCTCATAACCACTGAATGAGGTCATCACTTACTAAACGCCTACTCTGAGGCAGCCACTGAACAGGCCCATTTCACTGCATCTTCACCACCAGGCACATGCTGATTCTTCATCATTATCCCCATTTTGCAAATGAGGAATGTGGGCCCAAAGAGGGGAAAGTACTGCTCCAGGGCACACAGGGAGAACTGGCAGAGCAGGGGTTCAAACCTCAGTTATCCTCAGTTCTTCCCGCTATGTCACCCACCGGCAAATCCCGTCAGCCCCTCAACGTGTCCTGACTCTAACCACGTTTCCCCTATGCTAACACTGGTCCTGGGTGCTCTGTAATGACGCCTCAACAGGACCGTGTCACTGCCCAGCCCCTACATCAGCCAGAGGAAGGATCCTTTAAAATTAGATCAGAACCCATCATTCCTACTCAAAGCCTTCACCCTGGCCCACGGGCCTCACTTGATCTAGTCCTTACCTTCCACCACTTTGCCATTGTCTCTGCCTGAGCCACATGACCTTTTTGCTGACATTCAGTTATGTTTCCTGTGTACTTTATACACTTAGCCTGAAGCTAATTTAATAAAATGTTTTAAATAATTTAGTACATGAAACGAAGTTTGTATACATTGAACCATCAAAACCAAGGGTGTCACTATCTCAGACACCCGTGTGGACAGTCTGATATTTGGCGCCACCATCATTCCTGATTTATGTGCTGCTAATAAACAGTCATTTTCCTACATTTGTTTACATGTAAGTACCTAACAGGAAAAAATCTGACACACCATTTGTACAGTGAAGAAGTAGTGTAGCACAGTAGCATCACCAGAATACCTGTGTCACCTGTCAAACACAGCCCCTGCAATGCGCTAGGAGAGTCTTTGCTCTTAGGAATGCTGAATAAACTGGGTTGTGCACCTGTGTTTTGACTGCAGCCTGTCACATGAGGCCAGGTGTGGAATTTTCTACTGTGGCATCATGGTGGAGCTCAAGAACTTACAGATTTTGGAGGATTTGGGTGTCACATTTTGGTTTTTGTTTTGCTTTTTCGGTTGCCCAGGCCAGAGTGCAGTAGCGCAATCTCAGCTCACTACAGTCTCGACCTCCTGGGCTCAGGTGATTCTCCCACCTCGGCCTCCTGGAGTAGCTGGGATCACAGGTGCACACCCCTATGCCCAGCTACTTTTTTATATTTTTAGTAGAGATGGGCTTTCACTGTGTTGTCCAGGCTGGTCTTGAATTCCTGGACTCAAGCAGTCTGCTGTGGCCTCCCAGAGTGCTGGGATTACAGACGTGAGCCACTGTAGCAGGCCCCAGGTGTCAGATTTTTGCATTAGGGATGCTCAGCCTGTGTATGTTGGGGAGTGCTAAGAGTTAAGATGTATAGAATAATTAGAGCACAGTGGCAGTGGGGGTATGTGTGCTGGTCTACCTACGGTAATCGTATGCGGGGTATTGAGCAGACCGGAGGAAATGGGGCATCTGGAGAATCACGGGGGAGCAAGTCAGCAAGTGCTAAGGCCTGGGTTGGGAATACACGTGGCTGTTTGTTTGTTTGGTTACTATCAAAGAAGCCATTGTGACAAGCCAGGCTCAGTGAGAATGGGTCAGTAGACTAGGGTCAGATTGTGTTGGGCCTTGTAGGCCACAGTAAGGCCTTAGCTTTGATTCTGATTGTGAAGGGAGGACATACTACGTGTTGGATTATACTGTCTACATTCACGTTATGGAAGACTCTATGGGTTGAATGCAGAGGTGGGTCCCCTTTCAACAGGTGCATATAGTGGGAAGGGGTATTTTATGTAGACCAGGCTCTGTTCTGAGGCCTGCTGGGACACAGAGAGTCCCATCCAGGGTGGTGGTAAGTGCTGTTGTGGAACTATATGGCTGGACTGTTGGAAAATCCCAGTTCCTATTCTCTTAACACAACAATCAATAACACAGTAACACAGAAGACTTCTAAATATGTGCGGTGGGGAGGGATTCTTCACCACCACCAAGCAGTCAGTTCTGCAGTGTACACCAACTGGGTGTCCTTTCAGTTCGATTCAGACACTACCTGGAGACAGTGTCAGATCTCACAGGTTGAGGGTTCAGGCCTCAAAACTGCCCATTGACCGTCACCTTCAGGCACTAGTTGCCAGTCTGGGCCTTCAGAACGTCTCATCTACCTATTTCAAGTTGTGGTTCCCATGACCTCCCTGCCTTTGGGTTTGATTAATATGCTAGAGCAGCTCTCAGAACTCAGAGAAACACTTAAGTTTATCAGTTTATTTTAAAGGATAGTCTAAAGAATACAAGTGAAGAGCTGCACAGGGTGAGCTATGGCGAAAGGGAATTGGAGCTTCCATGCCCTTCTTGGGTGCACCCCCTCCAGGAACCTCTGTGTGTTCAGCTATGTTGAAGCTCCCAGGCTCTGTCCTTTTGGCCATTGGTGATCACCTTGACCTTCAGCTCCTCTCCCCTCCCTGGAGGCTGTTGGGTGGGGCTGAAAATCCCAACCCTCTAATCATGCCTTTGTCTTTTCCGTAAGTGTCTTTCCAGTGACCATGGACCCCATTCTGAAGATGTCAGTCAACATTAACATACAAAAAGCACCTTAGAGATTCCAGGGATTTGAGGAATTGTATGCAAGGAAATGGGGATGAAGACCAAATCTGTATTTCACAATATCACGACTGTGGCAGGTGCTTGGAGGGGACACACTTGGGAGAAAGTCAGTGCACAGGGACTTCTCCTAGGGATATGACAAGAGCAACGGTTTCTTTTTTTTTTTTTTTTTTTTTTTTTGAGACAGAGTTTAGCTCTTGTTACCCAGGCTGGAGTGCAATGGTGCGATCTCGGCTCACCGCAACCTCCGCCTTCTGGGTTCAGGCAATTCTCCTGCCTCAGCCTCCCGAGTAGCTGGGATTACAGGCACGCGCCACCATGCCCAGGTTATTTTTGTATTTTTGGTAGAGACAGGGTTTCACCATGTTGACCAGGATGGTCTCGATCTCTTGACCTCGTGATCCACCCACCTCAGCCTCCCAAAGTGCTGGGATTACAGGCTTGAGCCACCACGCCCGGCCAGAGCAATGGTTTCTTAATGATGACATTAAAAGCTTTTTTATCAGGAATGTTACAGAGACCCCCAAATAAGAGTTGTTTAACCAAGTAAGGGTTCTTCTTATTTCTCACATAGCAAGTTCAGCAACTCAGAGATATCACAGCAGTGCTGCCTTTTGACTTGCCTATCTTGGTTATAAGATTCCTGCAGCATCTGCCATCCTGGTAGAACTGCACTAAAAGTAGAGGCCAGCTTAGGACAGAGAGGTTCTTCCCCTCCTCCTCTCTTTTATTAAGGAGGAGAATCTGTCCTGGAATCTCCTCAGCGGACTTGCTTGTATATCTCTGCCCAGAACTAGGTCATGTACTGAGTTAATTGAGGTTAAGTTTGGCTATAAGCAGTAGGAAAATTCTAAGTAACAGAGGCTTAAATGGGCTTGAAGTTTATTTCTGACTGATGACCAAAATGACCGGCGGCAGTCCAGGCTGCTGTGGCGCTTCATGGTGTCAGGGTCCTCGGCTCTTACCATTGTAAGCTGCTCATGTCCTCCGTTCTACCCTCCCTATCCCCCAGGTTATCTCAGGTCCCCAAGTTGGCTGCTGAAGCCCCAACCATTATAGCTTTATTCCAGAAAGGAAGGAGGGACCCTCATCCCTGTAAGTTGCACAAACTATTTCCACTTGGATTTTATTGGCCAGGTGTTAGTCTTATTGTCACATTCAGATGCAGAGGCAATTCAGAAGTGTCTTTTCCAGGGGTCATATGTACAGCTGAGAACCAAAGGTTATGCGCAGCGGTGTAGCCCAGTGCAGGAGCTCTTAACTTGAGGCTCATCTGCAATTCCCAGGCAGGTCCATGAATTTGGATGGGAAAAATAACATCTATTTTCATTAACCTCTAACAAAACTTTAAGTTCCCATCTGCTATGAATTATAATATCACAATAGTATATCATAGGTAGTATTAGCAAAACCTGTGACTGTCGGTCGGGTGCGGTGGCTCACACCTGTAATCCCAGCACTTTGGGAGGCCAAGGCGGGTGGATCACGAAGTCAGGAGTTCAAGACCAGCCTGGCCAACATGGCCCATCTCTACTAAAAATACAAAAATTACCTGGGTATGATGGTGTGTGCCTGTAATTCCAGCTACTCAGGAGAATTGCTTGAACTGGGACCTGGGAGGCGGAGGTTGCAGTGAGCTGAGATTGTGCCACTGCACTCCAGCCTGGGCTACAGAGCGAGACTCCTTCTCAAAAAAAACAAAAACAATCTGTGACTGTCACCAGAGGAAATCAGGAGGTCTTCACATGTCATCTCTGCTATTATACATATATCGAGTGTTGTTTATGTTCACCTGTTTCAAAATTTGTGTTCATTATTAGACCTAGCATGGGGATTCATGACATCACCCCACCCCTCTACAAAAACAAAACAAAACTAAAGCCAGGCGCAGTGGCTCATGCCTGTAATCATAGCATTTTGGGTGGGCAAGGTGGGAGGATCACTTGAGCTCAGGATTTTGAGGCTAGCCTGGACAACATAGTGAGGCCTCATCCCTACAAAGTTAAAAAGTCCGGGTGTGGTGGTGCATGCCTGTAATTCCAGCTGTTTGGGAGGCTGAGGCAGGAGACTCACTTGAACCTGGAGGTAGAGGTTGCGGTGAGCCAAGATCACGCCACTGCACTCCAGCCTTGGCAACAAGAGCAAAACTCTGTCTTAAAAAAAAAAAAGTTAGCCGGGCGCGGTGGCTCAAGCCTGTAATCCCAGCACTTTGGGAGGCCGAGGCGGGTGGATCATGAGGTCAAGAGATCGAGACCATCCTGGTCAACATGGTGAAACCCCGTCTCTACTAAAGATACAAAAAATTAGCTGGGCATGGTGGTGCGTGCCTGTAATCCCAGCTACTCGGGAGGCTGAGGCAGGAGAATTGCCT
>CM052668.1:37189725-37209674 GCA_028533165.1 Leontopithecus rosalia
GTTAAACTAACTGGGCTTGGTGTCACATGCCTGTGGTCCCATCTACTTGGGTGACTGAAGTGGGAGGATTGCTTGAGCCCAAGAGGTCAAGCCTACAGTGAGCTACGATCCCGCCACTGCACTCCGGCCGGGTAGCAAAGCAGGACCCTATCTCAAAACAGCAACAACAATAACAACAAAGGGAAAACAGCAAATGTGAATCCATGGTACTGCTTAAGAACCTGGTGGCTGGGGTTCAAATCCTGGCTTTGCCACGAGTAAGCTGTATGCAGTTAAGTTCCCTGTGCCTTTGTGTTCTCTGCCATAAGATGGGGGATTCTCTATTTCCCTTATGGGATTGTGAGGGTCAAATGAGTTAAAACATTAAAGTCTGGGGTGTAGTAAAGATGATGGAAATATTTGCTGTTATTATTTTGTCATGGTGAAAAAAGACATCAGTGGACCAGTTGCCACGATGCCCTTCTTAATAAGCCGAACAAAATCAGGATGTTGTCAGTGAGGTGTGGTTGCCACGCCTGCCATTATGAATCTTCCCCTGGTGCTAGGGTGTCCCTGTAGCATGGCATTTTATACTCAAGACAACTCTCTGAGGGGAGGTGTAATCATCCCCACTTCACAGATGGGAAAATTGAGGCTCAGAAAGGTACAAGGATTGCCCAAGCTTCCACAGGTACTATGTAAGCAGGCTAGCCTTGAACCTGGACAGTGCAGCCCTGTACTATCACCCTAGGCCACCTTTCTCGAGCATTGATGATGCTGTCTGCCTGAAGCAATGTTTTTAGTGAAACCAGAAGCAGAATATGAAAGAAGAGCAGTGGAAGGAAAGGGCTCTCTGCCACGGAAGAGCAGCCTGATTGTCATGCGCCCACGTCGTGGGCATCCCCAGCTTCAAGTTGGGATTCTGACGGCTCCCTCTTTGGGTTCGATTAATTTGCTGGAGCGGCTCACAGAACTCCAGGAAACACTTATGTTTACTGGTTTATTATAAAGGAGACTGCAAAGGATACAGATGTAGCAATCCATAGGGTGAGCTATGGGGGGAGGGGCAGGAGCTTTCATGCCATCCCTGGGCATGCCACCCTCCAAGAGTCGCTGCATGTTCTGCTATCCAGAAGCTCTCTGAACCCTGTCCTCTTTGATTTTAATGGAAGCTTCGTGATACAAACATTTTTGTCTAAATGACAGCATAATGTTGAAATTGAGTCAGGCTACCTGGCTTTTTTGCTTTCCAGTAAGTGACAGCGTCGCCTCTGTGCATCAGTGTCCTTCCCAGTGAAATGGGTTGCTGCTAACAATACATGCCTCAGAGCAGTTAGAAGGATTCAGTGCATTAACTATCCATGTCAATCACTTGGAATGCTGCCAAGCATAGCAGACCATAAACGTTTGTTTCTGTCTTCTTGCATTATGATTATGAGTTGTGATTATTCCCTGCAGCATCTCATTGTCCTCAGGGCTGCTGCTCACCTAGTGTGGCCTTAGCTCGTCTATGTTTCCCCATAGCTCAGCGGAGAGAAGAACATACAGATCAACTTGGAGAAAACAAAGAGGAAAGAAATAGGCAACTAGGTCAATACTCCCCACAGTATTTTATTATGAAGCTTTCAGACGTGCATACCACTGGAAGACTAACACAAGGGTCAGCAGGCTACAGTCCATGGGCCAAACTCCGCCCACTGTCTGCTTTTGCAAATAAAGTTATTGGAACACAGCTATGCCTGTCTGCCTCTCTAGTTCTGGTTCTGTGGTTTCTTTCAGTGCCAGACAGGCAGAGTTCAGTAGTTAGGTGTGCAAAGCTGAAAATAATTCCTGTCTGGCAATGTGTAGAGTAAGCTTTGCTGACCTCTGTCCTAGTGCAGCAAGCACCTGTATACTTACACCCCGGGTCAGCAATTGTTGGTGTTTGCCATGTTAGTTTTTTATCTTTCTATAGGTCTGTCTCTATATACATTGTATTTTTTAGCTGAAAATCAGTTGCAGGTTTTGTAGTACTTTCTCCTCAGCTTCATTTAATGCTAGGATGGTGAGTTTTGGGACCATCTGTATGAAAGATTGATTGTGTGCATTTTTCTGAGGAGAGAACATCCCAACACTTCCTCAGATGCTCGTCGTGTGTGATCCCAAAGATACTCTTAAACTCCTAAACCGGAGAACCCAACTCACGCAGGATCTGAGTCACTCATAGACCTCGTCTTAGTTACGTGGGGGCCCAAAACAGAACAGGCTAAGGGAGTTCCTGCTCCTCACCTCGCCCAGGCCCTACGTGTTCTGCCTCCATCCGGGAAGAAAGGTTCCCTGTGTGCCCAGCAGTCACTCACCCACTCGAGAAAGCATTTCCTCTCACTCCTATACTCATGAGCTCCCTGCATGGTTGCAACAGCCCTGGGAGCCGTCACTAATAGGAGAGGCCTCATGGTGGAGATGAAGAAATGAGGTGAGAGTTCCACGGTGTACGGCAGTCAGAGCTGCTGGGTTTGGCTCCCACGCTCTCGGTGCTTGCTTGGGCAGGTGTCTTCACCTCTCTGAGCCTCACTTTCCACAGTGGTGAAAAGAGGATATTAGCCATGCTTTTCTTCTAGGATCTAGAGGATCGAATGAGGTCCCAACATGTAAATGCTTGGTTTGAGATCTATTATTTGTGTTAGCCAGATACTTTAGTTCTCTAGGACTGCCACAGCAAATCACCACGAACTGGGTGGCTTAACACAGCAAATGTATTCTCTTGTAGTTCTAGAGGCCAGAAGTTTGAAATCAAGGTCTTGGCAGGGCTGGTTCCTTTGAAGGCGCTGAGGGAGACCTATTTCCTGCCTCTCTGGAAGTTAGGACTTCTGGTGGTGCCAGCAATTCCTTGTGCTCCTCGGCTTGTGGATGCATCACCTGGACTGTCCCCCATCTTCACATGCCTGCCTTCCCCTGTGCGCATCTGTCTTTCTGTCTCTTACGAGGCACTATCCTTGGATTTAAGGCTAACCCTCCGTTCAGGATGATCTTACCTGGACACACTTAACTACATCTGCAGAGACTTTATTTTAACATGCACATCGTGGGACATAACTTTTTGAGGTTGCTATTCAGCCTCCTGCACTGGTGGTATTATTACTACTGCTAACGCTACTCTTGTTTTTATAGTCATTTTATTATAATATTGTTTGTTCTTTTTTTTTTTGAGACAGGGTCTCACGCTGTTGCCCAAGCTGGAGTGTTGTTTGTTGTTTTATAATCACCAAGCCAGCAGTCCTGGCTTTAAATCCTGCTCGATGCCATCTTAGCTCTCTGACCCTGAGAGGGGACTTTTGTTTTCCAAGCCTGTTTCCCTGTCTCTAAAATGAGACTTACACATAGCTCCGACCTCAGAGGCGCTGTGTGACTCCAGCCAGTGACAGAGGTGCAGGGGTGTGGATGTGTTTACCTGAAAACCTGGCACGGTCTAAGCATGTTATAAACGTGGCTGCTGCTGTTAAAGGCCAACACGTTGGCATGTTACATGGTGCCAAATACAGGAGAAGGTGGTGAGACACAGAGGAGGAGAGGCGCTACAGTGTTAAGTAGAGCGGTCTTGGAAAGTGCATCTGAGCAGGTATCGCCTCCGTAAGACCCAAAGGATGCTTTTGTATTTGTGGCTGCTGCCACCACTATTGTTGTTATTTAATTCACTCAAGGTCACAGGGTCTCTTGGTGGGTGTTTGGCAAATTATTATTGAGCATCTTCACACATAACCAAACAAGGCTTCCAGGGGCTGACTGGGTTCAGAGCTGTCAGAACTCATGTGTGTCTGGATTTCTAACGTTCTCCCTTCCCCTTGTTCTGTCATTAGCTTCGGCTCAACAGCATCAAGAAGCTGTCCACCATCGCCTTGGCCCTTGGTGTCGAAAGAACACGAAGCGAGCTTCTGCCTTTCCTTACAGGTAACGAAGAGGACTCCTGGGGCCCAGACGTGGGGGCTCTTGGCGGGCGGTTTTCACTAGCTGTGAGAAGACTTGTGGATTTAACAAATTGTTTGTGAATGTCTGCCCTGTGCTAGACACTATGGAGTGGGAAAAGGGATTCAGAGAAGTGGAGTCTTGCTCTAAAAGAATGATCTGGAATGATGGAGGCAGACATTGGGGAAAGGGGTCTAGAGGCAGATAGAACCGGGTTTGAGTTGCGGCTCCAACAGTTGGAGGCCGCTGACTTTAGACAAGTTAGTTTATCTGTTTCTTACGTTTTTCATCTGTAGTTTGGGATAATCATCCATGTGCCATAGTGTTGATCTGAGCATCCAACGTTAATAACAATTGTTAATACGTATGATATGCTTATCATGTGCCAGGTGGTGTTTTCCGCCATATCTTGTGAGGCTTGAGTTTCTGTAAAGTGCTGCCTGTAGTCAGTAAACATGCATCACTGTCATTTCACTGAGTTAATCTCACAGCAGTGCCTTAAGCAGGTAATACTACTGTCCCCATTTTATAAATGAAGAAACCAAGGTGTAGAGAGGTGAAGTGATTCATTGCCCAAGGTCATAAAGTTAGGAGGTAACTGAGAAGGGATATTTACTTAGTCATTCCGACCTTAAACTTGACGGCACTGGTTAATGATTGATTGCAAATCTGAGCTCTACCACTTTCTAGGTGTGTGACTTTGGGCAAGATATTTTACATCTACCTGCCTCAGATTCTTCACAGGTGTGAAATGGACGTAATCATGTAACCTAACATGAAGACTAAGTAAGATACTGTAAAGTGCTTATGTCGCTGTGCGGTACGCGCTGCCTGAGTGTTAGCTGCCAGGCTGTTACTAAGCACAGCTGTCTGCAGGGTGTAGGTAAGGCATTAGTACAGTGTCTGACCCAGACTGTACTACCAGTTAATAGTAAATCCTCTGTTACCATTATTCCCATTACTGCGTCTTGCTTTGTGCTTAATAACAGCTGAAATCACAACTGCAGGTTCAGAGCGCTTTGTCACTAATTAAACTCTGTGTATGGGGTCATCTTACTTGGACCTAGTGATGATCCTGGGGAGGAAGGAGCTTGAACTTGTCACCCTACCCCCACTGGGCACATGGGATATTGGAGCCAAAAGAGGTGCAGTGACACAGCTAGTGACTGAGGAGTGCAGGTGTGTCTGACTGAACGCCACATGAAGAGTAGGTGTAGCTCTTAGGACAGAACAAGCGACCCCAAACCATTTGGCTTCTACTGGTGAACTGCTGGGGAGACTTGAAAGGTTTAGAATGCTGAGGATGGCAGGATAATAAAGTGGTGAAGAAGTTGTAGGGGAAAATGTTGGAGGAACCTGGGTTTGAAACAAGGAGCTGTGCCACCGACTTGCTGGGAAAACCTGAGTAGGTCACCCCACCTCTCTTAGCCTCATTTCCCTTTTCCGTAAAGGGGTCTAATAAGAGCAGCACCGAACACTCGGGGTGTCTGGGGAAAACTGTCTTTCCTCTGCTTTCACACCACAGCAGTCATAACACAGAGCATGGCTTTTGTGACCATTTGTGTGGGGTTTTTCCTCAGAAACTAAGCAGTGGACACTAGCTGGTTTTCTGTTAATTCAGTTCCGACACTGTCTACCCAGAGATTGATGGCCCAGTCCCCAAGACTGTCCCCAACCCCACCCACCAGTCACAGATCCTTTGGAACTTCTGACCGACCAGCTTCAAGTTGGGTTCCTATGACCCCCTCTTTGGGTTTGATTAATTTGCTGAAGCAGCTCACAGAACTCAGGGAAACACACTTACCGGTTTATTATTAAAGGGTGCTGCAAAGGATACAGATGAAGAGATTCGCAGAGTGAGGTGTGGGGGAAAGGCCGTGGAGCTTCCCCTCCCAGAGCACACACCCTCTAAGAACCTCCACTTGTTTCACTATCCAGACGCTCTCTGAAGCCTATAGGTTTCTCCAGAAGCTTATATGATATTAGTTTGTTAGGGCCGAAATACCACAGACTGGCTAGCTTCAACAATAGAAATTTTTCTCACAGTTCGGAGGCTGGAAGTCTGAGATCATGGTGTCAGCTCATTCACTTTCTCCCAAGGCCTCTTTGCTTGGCTTGCAGATGGTCGAAGTCCAAGATAAAGGTGCTGGCAGAGTTGGTTATTTGTCCACTGTGGGCTGTGTGTTAGTTTCTGTCCTCACAGAGCTTTCATTCCACACAGGGGAGACCAGCGAGATGTAATAGATAGTGCGTGATGAGGCCAGAGAGAGAAATGAGATGGGAGAGAGATGGTGAAGGATATTAAACCGGGGTCAGAGCAGGTCTTCTAGAGGTATGACCTTTGGCAAGAGTCCTGAGTGGAATGGAGGCACCAGCCATGTGGAACTCTGTGGGAAGAGCATTTCAGGCTGTGGGGAGAGGCACATGTGTGCTCAGCATGTTGGAAGAACAATGGTGAGGTAGTCATGGGATGACCAAGGTTGTTAAGGGAGGGTGAGGCCAGGACGTGCGGTTGGAGAAGAACAGTGACCACATGTGAGATCAGGTTTCTTAGAAACTTGGCAGATTGAAGTGGGAGAGTGTCAGGATTTCTTTTATACCTGAAAGAGTCATTCTGGGTTCTGGGAGATCAGATGGTGTAGGGCAAAGGTGGAAGCAGGAAAACCAGGTAGGAAGCTATTGCAGTCTCCCAGGTGACAGCTAGAGATGGTCAGAGTGACCTTAGGTTGGGAGGGTTGACAGGCCTGGCTCAGAAGGAGCTGCCAGCCCCTCCAAGGAGGACAGTTCTTTGTGGATTGGTGGTAAGACAAGGTGCTGGCAGTTCCCAGGTGTTTGGCCTTCAGCAGCATTGCTTGGCTCCAAGGTCTAGACTGGAGAATAAGAATTGAGTCTGTGGATGTGCATACGGTCTCCAGGAGACAAAGAAAACAGGGAGGGTGGTTTTAACTGCGTGCAGAGGGACCCAGGGGAACTGAGACTGGGAACAAGCCTAAGAACAGTGTAGCCAGAGTCATATTGGCGAGAATTTATTGGCTGAAGGAAGAGGCAGAGATGCTAACCCTCCTACGGGCCCTGTGCTGAGCTCTTCACTGAAAGCATTTATTTCCTGTTAGTCTCAGAACAACCCTATGAAGTAAAAACCAACCCTGTTGTGATTTGGGGGATGAGAGAGGGGAAGTGAATTGCTGTATAAGCAGCCCAGAGTAGAGCAAGACTTGAACCCACCGTGAAATGGGGATGGTGATAATGACTACTTAAATGAGAAGGTTGTGGTTAGGAGTTGACCCAGAAGTTGAACGCACCACTTGCACTCACATCCCATTGGCCAGAGCAGGGACACATGGCCTTGCCAACTGCAGGGGCACCTGGGAAATGTAGTTGGTTGCTGGATTGCCATATACCCAACTTAAACACAGGAGGTTTAAGTGCTAACAGATGCCAGGGATATTAGCATCTTCTGCTATACAGAGATGAGAAGTTTCCACTGCCTCAGAGATGCGAGGATGGAGTTTAAGAGACGCCTTTGGATTTAGGCATTAGGGACAGAACAGATTTTCCCTTCACATAGCATTCATTCTTTCAGCAAACCTAAATTGCTGTCTGTCTGTGCTCAGCTCTGGTAGGAACTGGGGCACAGAGAGCAGCAAGTCCTGGGCTCGCTGATTGTAGCCTGTGTTAAGGATCTGGTAAAGGTGGCGTGGAAGGAGAGGGAGAGTGAGCCCAGAGAAGGCGTTCTAGCGGACATCCTAGAAATCTTCCAAGAAGGGGTAGCTAAACCGAATCTCCAAGGATAAAAAATTTCTGGGAGAGAGAACAGTGCTGAGGGGAGAAGCTGGACCAAAAAACAGCTCTCGTTTACTATGCTCTGCGCTTTATACACCTGTCTTATTTGCTCCTCACCGTAGCCTCACTAAGAGGGAGGGATGAGGAACACCATTTTACAGACGCAGAAGCTGGGACTCAGGTGGAATCCCTCAGTCAGTGTTCCACACCTAGTAGCCGGCAGAAGCAGGACTTAGGGCTCTGTCATCCCAAGCAAGTCTGTGCCTTGATCTCTGTGTCAGCCCAGGTGCAGAGTGGGGAGCAAGTGGGCGGATGGGGAAAATGAGTGCTGACAGCCTGAGGAAGCAGAGTGGAGTCCGTGCATTCTGAACTTGGGCTGGGGTCAGAGTTGGGATGGGACAGTCACTGAGTCTGTCTTGCTTGGTTCCACAGATACCATCTATGATGAAGATGAGGTCCTCCTCGCCCTGGCGGAACAGCTGGGAACCTTCACTACCCTGGTGGGAGGCCCAGAATACGTGCACTGTCTGCTGGTGAGTAGAAGGCAGGAAGTCCTCTTGCCCACCCCTTAGGGTTGGGCCCATGGTCCCGCCAGCCTAGGGCAGGGAGGGGAGCGTGTTGGAGAGCATGGGGATCATGTCAGAACAGATGGGCCGTGGACGTCTGCTTTAATCCAGCAAGTCAGGAGTGGCTTCTAATATCATAAACTCAGGGTGCAGTTGTCATCCTTACTGTTTAGTGGTCAGGTAGGTGCCCAGTGCCAGGCTTCACCTGGGATTCTACATATGATCAGTGATGAAAATTGCACTTTGAGAGGCTAAGAATTTTCTCCTCAGAAAGTGACATGTGTAAGATTCATGGGCCCCAGTGAAACTCCTTCAAGGACCCCTAGATAAGAACCCTTGTGGAAGGCACACTGACAGAGACCATCTAGTGGCTGGCATAATACTGCCTTTTTTCTTTGAATCCTTCACTGCAGCCATTTTTAAATGCTATTTTAATGAAGTCCAGGATGGGTAATGGGGAAGGTTTCCTTGAGGAGATGAGCCACGAGGGTGTGCAGGATGGGGCTCCAGGGCCTGGGATGGTGGAGAGGGAGCTGTCCAATGACTTTGTGTTCTCACCACAGCCGCCCCTGGAGTCACTGGCCACAGTGGAGGAGACAGTGGTGCGGGACAAGGCAGTGGAGTCCTTACGGGCCATCTCACACGAGCACTCGCCCTCTGACCTGGAGGCACACTTTGTGCCGCTGGTGAAGCGGCTGGCAGGCGGCGACTGGTTTACTTCCCGAACCTCGGCCTGTGGCCTCTTCTCCGTCTGCTACCCCCGAGTGTCCAGTGCTGTCAAGGCGGAACTTCGACAGTGAGTCTCTGCCCCCCTTGGAAGCTCCAACCTCCCCCCTCAGCTTGGTCCCCTTCTCTAAAGCCTCAGGCTCCTTTTGGTCTGCCTGGGGCTCAAATGCCCCGAACTCTCTCCTATCCCACTCCTCCTTCCTTCCCAATAGGCCACATCCTCAAGAGTTGGTCTCTTGACATAGCCGGGTGTCAGTTTACCACCTCTGCCCCTCGCTCACTTGGGAAATGAAGATGACAGTTCCTCCTTCCTACCGGTTAATGTGAGGATTTAAAAGAATTATCACATATAAAGTGCTTAATGCAAAATCTGAAATAAACGCAGCAAATCGCATCTGATGGTGTCTCCAGCCTGTCCCAGGTCCAGTGCCTTTGGCAGATAAACCACCTCAGTTTTCGGCCTCCTGCTCCTCTACTTTCCAAGCAGTTGACCATCAAGCCCAGGCCCGAGCCATGACTCCTTCCAGAACTGTGGTTTACAGCTGTACACATGCTTAGATACTTGCACCGGCTCCCAGCATTTCTGACCATAGCAGTTGCTGCTGAGAAATAAAGCCTTTCTGTGGCTCTAGACCAGCCTCTTAGTTAAGCAATTTTTTGTTTTGCTTTTTGAGATAGGATATCTCCCAGTCATCCAGGCCGATGTGCAGTGGTGCAGTCATAGCTCACTGCAGCTTCAGCCTCCTGGGCTCAAGCATTGCTCCTGCCTGAGCCTCTCATGTAGCTGGGACCACAGGTGTGCACCATCACACTGGGCTCATTTTTTATTTTTGGTAGAGATGGGGTCTCACTATGTTGCTCAGGCTGGTCTTGAACTCCTGGGCCCAAGTAATCCTCCTGCCTCAGTCTCCCAAAGTGTTCAGATTACAGGTATGAGCCACCGTGCCTGGCCTGTTGGTTAAGCAATTTTTATAGTCATGATAATGTAATCATCAACACTCACCATTGACTAGATTTATTATGTGCAATCTGCAAAGCATCTCACATATTATCCCATTTAAACCTCATGAGGACCTGTGGGGTAGGTAGTATTACTGTCAGCTCCATTTCATAGGGCTGGGAAGACAGAGAGGGGGTCATCACTTGCCCAAGGTTATTCAGCTAAAGCCTGGACCCATAGAGTCTATGCTTGCTCTCCTCTGGCATGCTGTCTGCTGCCTCAGGATCCCCATCCCCAACTCCCAGGTACTTCCGGAACCTGTGCTCAGATGACACCCCCATGGTGCGGCGGGCCGCAGCCTCCAAGCTGGGGGAGTTTGCCAAGGTGCTGGAGCTGGACAACGTCAAGAGTGAGATCATCCCCATGTTCTCCAACCTGGCCTCTGACGAGCAGGTGGGTTTTGCTCTATGGCCGTCTTTGCTCTCCCATGCTTCTGATGGACCCTGCCCCTGAAAGAGAATCCCAGAGCTCAGCAAGGCCTCTGCTGCCCTCCCCCTGCTCCTCTCCTCTCCCCAGGACTCGGTGCGGCTGCTGGCAGTGGAGGCGTGCGTGAACATCGCCCAACTCCTGCCCCAGGAAGATCTGGAGGCCCTGGTGATGCCCACTCTGCGCCAGGCCGCTGAGGACAAGTCCTGGCGTGTCCGCTACATGGTGGCCGACAAGTTCACAGAGGTCCGTGAGTGACTGTTGACATTGTCCCACTGACATTGTCAGTGAAGACACTGACACCCTCAGAAGGGAAGCATATAGGAGCCGAGGTTTTCCATTAGACCGACAGAATCGTTGGGTGTTTGAGCAATAAGATCTCTATGGTCATCTAATTGCATCTCAGTTCACGTGCCAATCCTGGTTGATGTGGCAACTGGAGGAATCTAGGCTAAGTTAAGACTTAGTGGAGGAAAGTGCCACAGGAGCAGAGAAGGGTCACACTTGTGGGGTGTTCTTGACATAATCAAGCTCTCCTTTCACAAAGGGAGAGACAAAGCCCAAAAAGTTGGGTTTGGTTTTTTTGTTTTTTTTTTTTTTTGAGACATGTCTCATTCTGTCGCCCAGGATAAAGTGCCGTTTTTCAGGCTGGAGTGTGGTGGTGCAATTTTGGCTCACTGCAACTTCTCCCTTCCCGGGTTCAAGCAACTCTCCTGCCTCAGTCCCCTGAGGGACTGGGATTACAGGTGTCCACCACGACACCCAGCTAGATTTTCTATTTTTAGTAGAGATGGGGTTTCACCATGTTAGCCAGGCCGGTTTGAACTCCTGACCTCAAGTGATCTGCCTGCCTCAGTCTCCCAAAGTGCTGGGATTACAGGTGTGAGCCACCATTCCCAACCCCGGAAAGTTTAATTAACTGGTCAGAGTGACACTACCAGCCAGGCAGAACAGGGATGAGATTCTAGGCTCTAGGTCTGTGACTCCCAGGACAGTGCTCCTTTTACAGTGATCCAGATTGCCACATCCCACGAACATGTTTGCTAAGCACCAGCTATTTGCTGGGCACTGGGGGTGAAGAATTGAGGCCTGATCTTGATGGCCCAGTCTGAGAGAATGTAGGAGAGAGGGCAGGGTGGGATCAGAGAGGCCTGGAGTGCCACTCTACCCTGGGGTGCCCTTTGCCTGTAATTATGCTGGTTCCCACTGGCATTTGCCAGAAGTACTAAGCCTCAGAATAGCATACCAGCACTACAGTTAGGGAAGGTTCTTCCCATTCTAATCTCCTGAGCTATGTCACACTGGGTGTTAGAATACAAATTCTACGTGGGCAGGAATTTTAGGCTGTTAAACCAGTTCTTAGCACAGTAGACATTCAGTAAATATTTGCAAGATGAAAAAAAGGTAATATTTGCCCAAGATAACATGAGGCCCTTCAAGGTTTTTACTTGTTCATTCCCTTCATAGTAATGAACTATCCTGCTTCCTACCAGGTCTTCAGAAAGCAGCTTTGCAGCAAGAGCCATGCACCTTTCCATGTCTGGTGCCAGGAAAAGGCAGGGCCAAGCATGTCTCCATTTTTTTTTTTTAAGATAGAGTATTATTCTTTCACCCAGGCTGGTGTACAGTGACACAATCTCAGTTTACTGCAGACTCCACCTCCCAGACCCAAGTGATTCTTGAGCCTCAGCCTCCTGAGTAGCTGGAATTACAGGTGTGTGCCACCACACCCAGCTAATTTTTGTATTTTAGTAGAGATGGGGTTTCACCATGTTGGCCAGGCTAGTCTCAAATTCCTGGTCTCAAGTGATCCTCCCACCTGGGCCTCCCAAAGTGCTGGGATTACAGGTGTGAGCCACCTCGCCCGGCCCTATAAAGATTGATGGGGATTCCTTCCCCATCAATCTTTATTGTTTTATTTTTTTTTTGAGACAGGGTCTTACACTGTCACCCAGACTGGAGTGCAGTGCCACAATGACAGCTCACTGCAGCCTTGACCTGCTGGGCTAAAGTGATCCTCCCACCTCAGCCTCCTGAGTAGCTAGGACTACAGTGCCCACCCCCACACCCAGCTAATTTTTGTATTTTTTTGTAGAGTCAGGGTTTCACTGTGTGCCTGGGCTTGTCTTGACCTCCTGGACTCAAGTAATCTGCCCACCTTCACTTCCCAAAGTGCTGGGATTATAGGGTTGAGCCATCGTGCTTGGCCTGTTGCTTTATTTTCATTACAGAAGTAATGCGTGTTTCTGGTAACAGATTTTAAGAAATACAGCCATATATAAATCAAAAAGTTGCAGTCACTATATCATTAGAATGTTTTTGGGTCACAGAAAACCCAACCCCAGTAGCCTGAACAATATGGAAATCTGTGATTTTTAATGCTGACACTATGATGTAGGTGCCTTTGCAGTCCTCATTTTTCTTCTGAATAAAAAGAGGCTCATCGAGGTGAAGAGCCTTGCCCTGGGGCTGGACTTGGCACTCGGATTAGATCTTAGCAGTGCTTCCAAGGCCCACACTCTGGCCTCTAATGCTGGTGCCTTCACTTTGATTTTGGCTGCTTTAGCCCAGAGTACCTGCCAGGCTTTCTCACTCTTCACCTCCTCCTTCCTGTCTGCAGCTCCAGAAAGCAGTGGGGCCTGAGATCACCAAGACAGACCTGGTCCCTGCCTTCCAGAACCTGATGAAGGACTGTGAGGCCGAGGTGAGGGCCGCAGCCTCCCACAAGGTCAAAGGTTGGTGCTGGCAGCCAGAACACAGCAAGTCGGGTGGGTGTCCAAGGGGCTGAAGGTGGAGCTAGAACGTCGGGTCTCACTTCCCTTTGCCTCCCTCTCCCTGCCCACAGAGTTCTGTGAAAACCTCTCAGCTGACTGTCGGGAGAATGTGATCATGTCCCAGATCTTGCCCTGCATCAAGGTAACAGAGAGTTTAATGGGAGGAACCAAGGGGATCAAGCCTCCCAAAAAAGGGGCTGGAGACAAGGCTTTGGGGATAGTCAGCTGCAGACCAGGTTCCCAGCCCTCTGGGACCAGACAGCTCTTGGATTTTAAGCAGATAGGGATCCTGACGGCAACATGGGGCCAGCCTTAGAGTTGGGAGTATTTTCTAGAACCTCAGAGGTCACTGAATCCTCTCATTCACAGGGGTTTTGTGTTGGAGTGGGGGCTGCTGAGAGCAGGGGTCACTGAACTCTAACAGGTAATACACATAAGGAACAGTGATTTCCCTGTACCCTAAGCCATCCCCTGCTCCGTGAATGAAGGACAGAAGCAGGTTATTGTCTCTTAGGAGTTGGTGTCCGCTTGGCCACTTGCTGCTGCAGGGTTTGCCCTGACCCTGTGCCTACCCCTTCTCTCTGCCAGGAGCTGGTGTCCGACGCCAACCAACATGTCAAGTCAGCCCTGGCCTCTGTCATCATGGGCCTCTCTCCCATCCTGGGCAAAGACAACACCATTGAGCACCTCTTGCCCCTCTTCCTGGCTCAGCTGAAGGATGAGGTAAGGGTGCCAGGATCTCAGCTCTGGGTTTGTGGAAGGGACAGGTGAAGAGCCTTGCCTTGGGGCTGGACAGACATCCAGATCTTTGCTGAGTTGCATGTTTGTGGGCATAGCTGTGTGTTCATGCATGCATTCCTCCAGGCACTCTGCGTGAGTCCTTTCCTCGGCATTAAGGATATGAAAAATAAAGTTGTAATTAAAAAAAAATTTTGTTTATGGCCGGGCATGATCACTTATGCCTGTAATCCCGGTGCTATGGGAGGCCAAGGTGGTAGATCACCTGAGGTCAGGAGTTCGAGACCAGCCTGGCCAACATGTTGAAACTCTGTCTCTACTAAAAATGCAAAAATTAGCTAGGTGTGGTGGTGGGTGCCTGTAATCTCAGCTACTTGGGAGGCTGAGGCAGGAGAATCGCTTGAACTCAGGAGGCAGAGGTTGCAATGAGCCAGTTTCACACCACTGCACTCCAGCCTAGATTTCAGAGCAAGATTCTGTCTCTGAAAAAAAAAAAATTATTTATGTTTTGAGATATGGTCTTGCTCTGTTGTCCACACTGTAGTGCAGTGGTGTGGTCGTGGTCCACTGCAGCCTTCACCTTCCAGGCTCAAGTGATCCTCCCATCTTAGCCTCCCAAGTAGCTGGGACTACCTACAGGCAAGAGCCACCACGCTTAGATAATTTTTAAAAAATTTTCTGGCCAGGCACGGTGGCTCATGCCTGTAATCCAAGCGCTTTGGAGGCCAAGGCAGGCGGATCACCTGAGGTCGGGAGTTCAAGACCAGCCTGACCAACACGGTGAAACCCCATCTTAAAAAAAAAAAAAGTAATAAAATAAAATAAAGATAATTAAAAAAATTTTTTTTCTATAGAGACAGGGGTCTTGCTGTGTTGACCAGGTTGGTCTTGGTATCTTGTTCTCAAGCAATTCTCCTTCCTTGGCTTCCAAAGGCCTGGGATTACAAGCGTGAACTGCCACGCCCAGCCTAAAATGAGACAGTTTTGATCCTCAAAAGCCTTCAGAGACTGGCAGCAGAGACGTTCAGGCAATCCCATGATACCCTTAAGCTGTTACAGGTGCTGTTACAGATGAGTTCATGTTTTTAGGGTTTAGGCTAAGGTGCTGTAATGGAAGACCCCAGAATACCTTCTGGCTTAAATTAGATGGAGGATTTTTTTTCTCTCTCTTAACAGTCTAGGCGGGCCTACACTGGTGGGTTAGCCCTGCTGACCCCAACTGTCTCTGAGTCTCAGGCAACTGCTCCAGTTTTTAGCATCTTAGCCGGCATGGAGGGGTCAGGCACAGACCACAGCAGACCCAGTTCTCTGAAGGACAAGATTCCCCACGCGTGCTTGTACCCCATACACCCCTTGGCCAGGGAGGGTCACGTGATCACATTCAACAGTTCAGGTTACCTGGATTCCAGAGGATGAGGGGAGGTGCTGGGTAATGACTAGAGAGATCATTGGGGTGACCACTGGGGAAGGAATTTGGCCTTGACTCTGGGCAAGTGCAGGAGCCAGTATACAGTTGGTATTAAAAGGCACCCTAAGGCTTATATGAAGGGAAGATTAAAGTGAGGTGGCCAGCAGAAATGTAGGAAGAGCGAACCAGAGGCTGCTGTGGGAGTCTAGAAGACTGAGGCTAGACCGAGGGGTATGTAGAGATAAGGCTGCAGTGATATGGAAGGATTCAAGATTGTTCAGGAGGCAGTGGGACCACATGGTGGTTTTTGCCTTGGTAGTGAAAAACTGGCAGATGGTGCAATCGTTTGCTGGTATATGATGTCTTTGTTCCCAAAGGCCCCAATCCTTGGCTCTTCCCCATCCCCTTCTTTCTTTTCTGTACACAGGTGCACTCACAGTGTGCTGGGAAGTTGGAGGAAATACTGTAACAGAAAGTATTGCATCACATTTCAGTCCTCCATGCCCCAAAAAGTTATGTTATTCATTTCCGCTACAGTGGAATAATCTTTTAGCCCCAGAATTACAGTCAATTTTTTGATACATTGAAAAGAATGTGCGGCCGGGCGTGGTGGCTCACACCTGTAATCCAGGCACTTTGGAGGCCAAGACGGGCGGATCACCTGAGGTCAGGAGTTCAAGACCAGCCTGACCAACATGGTGAAACCCCATCTTAAAAAAAAAAGAAAAATGAAAAGAATGTGCCATTTTTAATGTATTTTTTGTTCTGGGTTGTTCCCTATTAATGGGTTATTAACAGTGTGGGTTGTTTTTTTTTTTTTTTGAGAGGACGTTTCGCTCTTGTTACCCAGGCTGGAGTGCAATGGCGTGATCTCGGCTCACTGCAACCTCCACCTCCTGGGTTCAGGCAATTCTGCCTCAGCCTCCTGAGTAGCTGGGATTACAGGCATGCGTCACTGTGCCCAGCTAATTTTTTGTATTTTTAGTATAGACGGGGTTTCACCATGTTGACCAGGATGGTCTCTATCTCTTGACCACGTGATCCACCCGCCTCAGCCTCCCAAAGTGCTGGGGCTTACAGGCTTGAGCTACCACGCCCGGCATGTTTTTTGTTTTTTTGAGATGGAGTTTTGTTCTGATTGCCCAGACTGGAGTGCAGTGGCATGATCTTGGCTTGCCACAACCCCCACCCCTCGAGTGCAATCGATTCTCCTTCCTCAGCCTCCTCAGTAGCTGGGATTACAAGCATGCGCCACCATGCCTGGCTAATTTTCTGTTTTTATTAGAGACAGGATTTCTTCATGTTGGTCAGGCTGGTCTTAAACTCTTGACCTTAGGTGATCTGCCCGCCTCAGCCATGGCCCCGGCCCAAAGTGCTGGGATTACAGGCATAAGCCACCGCACCCAGCCTACAGTGTAGTATTTTTAATCAGTTATTTACATCAGTTGCTCAAAGTTTAAATCATCATTAATGTTCATGACAAAGTTTATGACTTAAGTAATACATCTGAGTTATGCTTCACATGCACATATTTTCTTTTATAATCTTTTATAGATATTATAAATACAATTTGTATTTATTTTGATGCTTTAATGGCATAAGTTGGGAGGTGAGAGCCCCTCAAGTTTTCTGCTATGTCATTTCACACCTCTCCAGAGTTTTCGAGAGCATTTTGCCTCTGGCATCGGGGAAGGATCCAGGCCAAGCCCAGTGCGAAGGCAAACCCATACATGCTGCACGTACACTAGAATTGAAGCATTTTGTGCTCTAGTTTCACCTTCAGCAAGCACTGCATGGTAATCACATGCTGGCGACCAGCCTGTCTCAGGGCAGCTTCTTACAGAGAAGAAAAGAACCAGCATGGTTTTCTTAGTGTGAGGAATTCATCTGACTTGTATTTGGGACTTCCATTTTAGATTTATAAACTTTGTATTTCACATTTTGACTCTCACCAGAATTTATAAACTTGTCTAAATGAAAAAGGCTACTTTTTTCTTGGTGCACCAAAAAGAAGTCTTTTTAAATGGGTAACGTGTATTCTCTGAACCTTCTCTTCTCACGCCCTCAGCACCTTGAGGCTCACACACCCAGGACCGGAGCTGGGCAAGGACCAGTCCTATCTTTGGAACGTGTAGGGTTTGAACAGGCCAGGCCTGCCAGCCTTGTTACTTGGTTTATTGATTCATTTCAGTGCTCACTTATTTTTTTAGACTAGAATAGTTTTAATAAGGAAATAGTTTTCTTCCCTTCCCTCTCCCATGTTGTGGATTGATATCCAGAAAGGAACCCTTGTTAACAAGCAGCAGAGCTGGGATTAGAAGAATCACGTCTGCCTATTTTTTCCAGGGTGCTGTATTTAAGTCCTTTCAAAATGGATAAACATTTCTTGTGAGACTATTGTAAGGTTTAAAAATCTGCTTACCTTAGTGATCCATGCTGCTGCTTTTTGTGTGCCTTTATTTTGTCCCCAGGACTGGGAGCTGGGCTTGGGCAGGTGTAGGGCCTCAGGAGATGTCCGTTATACCAAGTTGATGCAACTGAGCTCTTTCCATCCTGTCCTGGATTGCTGTGTGCATGGCATTCTCTCAGAATCCTTCTTTCCTCTCCTCAGTGCCCTGAGGTACGGCTGAACATCATCTCCAACCTGGACTGTGTGAACGAGGTGATTGGCATCCGACAGCTGTCCCAGTCCCTGCTCCCTGCCATTGTGGAGCTGGCTGAGGATGCCAAGTGGCGGGTGCGGCTGGCCATCATTGAGTACATGCCCCTGCTGGCTGGACAGCTGGTAAGGAGGCCTGGGAGCCAGGCAGTGCTGCCTCAGGGGAGGTACGGTTTGTCCAGGGATGTGATGGGGAAACAGGGGGCTTTGAAGGCTTAGTGGAGGCTGTGACAACTATCTGGGGAGTCAAAGGAAGGGACCCAGGAAATAGGACTTTTAAAGGTAAATTGGATTCAATAAGAGTGAGGAGGGAAAGGAGCACCTCAGATGAAGTTGAGAGCTGTCCAGTCTTTCTGGGGTGAATTTAGGTTCCCTGGGGTGTGGCTGGCAGCTCTCCCTGTCTGCTCTCCCTGGAACCCTTACCTTGGTTTCTCTTGTAGGGAGTGGAGTTCTTTGATGAGAAACTTAACTCCTTGTGCATGGCCTGGCTTGTGGATCATGGTGAGTACCTCCATAGGAGCAACAAGAGGAGATGGGAGCTCCAGAAAGGATGGATGGATTGGTTGGGGCTGTGGGAGCTCCAGAAAGGATGGATGGATTGGTTGGGGCTGGGCTTACGGTGGGCGGTAGAGGAGGCTGGAATCACTCCCCGAGTCACTGGATGCTCATATGAACCAGCTCGTTGCTTGTTAGAGTCAGAGAAGTGTTGAGTGGGCGGAGGACAAAACATCACCCAGGGTTGCCTGGTATAGTGGAGAGCCAGAGGACCACTGAGCAGCCAGATCATGGTTTTGAATCCTGCCCTTGTGACCATCTCATCTAAAGCAAGTCACTTTCCATCTTTGAATGAGCCTCACACTCATTCTTTGAAACTTCTTATTCTTTTTTTTTTTTGAGACGGAGTTTCACTCTTGTTACCCAGACTGGAGTGCAATGGCAGGATCTCAGCTCACTGCGACCTCCGCCTCCTGGGTTCAAGCAATTCTCCTGCCTCACCCTCCTGAGTAGCTGGGACTATAGGCGTGCACGACCATGCCCAGCTAATTTTTGTATTTTTAGTAGAGACAGGGTTTCACCTCATTGACCAGGATGGTGTCTATCTCTTGACCTCGTCATCCACCTGCCTCGGCCTCCCAGAGTACTGGAATTACAGGCGTGATGCCTGAAACTTCTTATTATGATCCCTCAGGGCCATTATGAAAATTGCTCATTGTTTATACCAAGAGAGGTAAAAAATAAAAGGTAGGGGGAACGATCCAAGATGGCCGATCGCTAACATCTCGGGATTGCAGCTTGCAGTGAAAGCTCATAGAACTAGAGGACGCCACACTTTCAGACAAATTCTGGTCGCTCAGGAGCAGGAGATTCCCAGTGGAGGAGCCACACGGGGCAGCGGTCTCGCCAGCACCTCCGCACGGCAGCTCTCAGAGCTGACTAGGCGGGGCTGGCTCCCCTTCTGACCAAGGTTTGGAGGAGCCACGTGGATTCCCAGCGCTGACTCCTGAGGCTGGCGCAACAGTTGTGCTGGCACCTCAGCGCAGAGTGAACGCGACTGGTTCCCCTTCTGACCGAGCTTTGGAGCTCCGGGAAGGCAGACTCACCTATTACGGACACAAGAAGGAAGCCAGACAGGAGAAGCCTGGGCAGAAAAACCATCAGTCTTAACACCGCTGTTCCTGGCCCTGGGAACTAACATCTTGGACGTCCACTCGAGACCTACTGAAAGCTGGTCATTTCAAAGACAACAGGAGGATAAATTTACAACGATGGGAAGAAACCAGCATAAAAAGGCTGAGAATACTCAAAATCAGAACCCCTCTACCTCTAAAGATGATCACAGTTCCTCATCAACAATGGAACAAGACTTGATGGAGAACGAGCGCATCCCAATAACAGAATCAAACTTCAGGGTATGGATAATAAGAAACTTCCATGAATTCAAAGAACA
>CM052668.1:37210174-37233591 GCA_028533165.1 Leontopithecus rosalia
TGGAGAAATGACCAGAACGTGGGGAGTGTTCCAAAACATGAGTCATTGCTGTTGCTCTGGTCGTCACAGTTTTTACTTTCTGACTTTTCTTTAAAGCCGCTACAGACATTGTCATCTCTGAAAACACCACTCCCATACTAGCTCATCTGGACACTCAGCTGATGGATGGAACATTATATTTGACACTTTTTTAGGGATATCCGTGTGTTTCTCATATTTGTGTATTTTTTTGTATTCTCCACAAACATAAATGTACACCGATTTAGAGAATATAATAGTCTTCTATTGTATTTTATAACAAACTAAAATTAGGGACAAATAACTTTCTCACAGATGCCTTTTATAGATCTGTCAAAACACACTTCAATCAAAGTGATGTGACAGCTCTCTCTTCTTATTTTAGGTAAACATAGTGCTCCTTTTTAGTTAAATAAAACATACTTTAGGTAAATCATATTGCTCTTTTTTGAAATGTGTTTTACATTTCAGGGACCATTGACATTGAGGAATGAGGCCATAGAATTCTCTCAGGAGGAGTGGAAATGCCTGGACCCTACGCAGAAAGCTTTGTACAAGGATGTGATGTTGGAGAACTACAGGAACCTGGTCTTCCTGGGTGAGGATGATTTCCTTCTAGAAGTTCAGATCTGCCCTTGTGCATATTTCTATTTTCTCTGTTGTGTTTCTTGGGAGTCCTTCCATTATTTGAGACTGAAGTTGATTTAAAAATAAAAGGTTCATAATGCTGCATCTGGCCTTTCACTGTCCCCTTTCTATAGATATTCTGCTGCCTTCTTTGTACATCAGTGGTGGTTCCAGAGCTGAAGAACACAGAGAACTTTATGGGAGAGTTAAAATATCCAATTCCCTGTTTTCTGTTCCTGCACTTTTTAATTTGTTTGTTTAAGACAGGGTCTTGCTCTGTTGCCCATGCTGGAGTGCAGTGGTGTGATCATGGTTCACTGCAGCCTCTGCCTCCTGTCTCAAGCAGTCCTTCCACCTCAGCCTCCCAAGTAGCTGGAACTATGCCTGGGTAAAGACAGGGTTTCACTATTCACTCAGGCTGCTCTTGAACTACTGGGCTCAAGGAATACTCCCATCCTGGCGCCCCAGAGTACTGCAAGGAAGATAAATCCACAAAGATGGGAAGAAACTGCATCAACTAATGGGCAAAACAACCAGCTAGTATCAAAATGGCAGGATCAAATTCATACATAACAATATTAACCTTCAATGTAAATGGGCTAAATGCCCCAAGGAAAAGACACAGACTGGCAAATTGGGTAAAACTTCAAGACCCATCAGTGTGTTGTAATCAGGAGATGCATCTCATGTACAAAGACACATGTAGACTCAAAATAAAGGGATGGAGGAAGATTTACCAAGCAAATGGAGAGCAAAAGAAAAAAAAAGCAGGGGTTACAATCCTAGTCTCTGATAAAATGACCTTAAACCAACAAAGATCAAAAGAGACAAAGAAGGGCATTATGTAATGGTAAAAAGACCCATGCAACAAGAAGAGCTAACTATCCTAAATATTTGCACACCCAATACAGGAGAACCCAGATACATAAAGCAAGTTGTTAACTACCTACAAAGAGACTTAGACTCCCACACAACAATAGTAAGAGATTTTAACACTCCATGGTCAATATTTGACAGATCAATGAGACAGAAAATTAACAAGGATATCCAGGACTTGAATGTGGATCTGGACCAAGCATATCTAACAGACATCTACAAAACTCTTCACCTCAAAGCCACAGAATATATATTCTTCTCAGTACCACATCGCACTTACTCTAAAATTGACCACATAGTTGGAAGTAAATCACTCCTCAGCAAATGGAAAAGAACAGAAATCATAAGAACCAGTCTCTCAGACCACAGTGCAATCAAATTAGAACTCAAGATTAAGAAATTCACTCAAAACTTAACAACTACATGGAAAATGAACAATCTGCTCCTGAATGGCTACTGGATAAATAATGAAATGAAGGCAGAAATAAAGATGTTCTTCAAAACCAATGAGAACGAAGACACAATGTACCAGAATCTCTGGGACACATTTAAAGCAGTGTCCAGAGGGAAATTTATACCACTAAATGCCCACATGAGAAATGAGGAAAGATCTAAAATTGACACCCTATTGTCAAAGTTAAAAGAGCTACAGGAGCAAGATTAAACAAATTCAAAAGATAGCAGAAGAGAAAAAACAACTAAGATCAGAACAGAACTGAAGGAGATAGAGCCACAAAAAACCTTTAGAAAAAAACAATAAATCCAGGAGCTGCTTTTTTTGAAAAGATCAACAAAATAGATCGCTAGCCAGACTGATAAAAAAAGAAAAGAGAGAAGAATCAAATAGATGTAGTAAAAAATGATAAAGGGGATATCACTGCCGATTCCACAGAAATACAAACTACCAACAGTGATTACTACAAACAACTCTATGCATATAAACCAGTAAATCTAGAAGGAATGGATAAATTCTTGGACACTTACAACCTCCCAAGACTAAACCACGAAGAAGGGGAATCCCTGAATAGACCAATAACAAGGTCGGAAGTAGAGGGAGCAATTAATCACCTACCAACCAAAAAAAGTTCAGGTCCAGATAGGTTCACAGCTGAATTCTACCAGACGTACAAAGAAGAGCTGGTATCATTCCTTCTGAAATTATTCCAAACAATACAAAAAGAGGGAATCCTCCCTAACTCATTTTATGAAATCAACATCATCCTGATACCAAAACCTGTCAGAGATACAACTAAAAAAGAAAATTTCATGATGAACATCGATACAAAAATCTTCAATAAAATACTGGCAAACCAAATGCAACAGCACATCAAAAAGCTTATCCATCACAATCAAGTTGGCTTCATCCCAGGGATGCAAGGCTGGTTGAATATACACAAATGTATAACCGTATTCTGTCACATAAAGAGAACCAAAGACAAAAACCACATGATTAACCCAGTAGATGCAGAGAAGGCCTTTGACAAAATTCAACAGTCCTTTATGGTAATAAACTAGGTATCAATGGAACACATCTCAAAACAATAAAAGCTATTTATGATAAACCCACAGCCAATATCATATTGAATGGGCAAAAACCGTAAGCATTCCCTTTGAAAAGTAGCACTAGACAAGGGTGCCCTCTCTCACCACTCCTATTCAACAAGGTATTGGAAGTTCTAGCCAGAGCAATCAGGCAAGAAAAAGAAGTAATGGGTATTCAATTAGGAAAAGAGGAACTCAGATTGTCTCTATTTGCAGATTTCATGATTGTATATTTAGAAGACCCCATCGTTTCAGCCCAAAATCTCCTTAAGCTGATAAGCAACTTCAGTAAAGTCTCAGGATACAAAATCAATGTGCAAAAATTACAAGCATTCTTATACACCAATAACAGACAGAGAGCCAAATCATGAGCCAACTCCAATTCACAATTGCAACAAAGAGAATAAAATACCTGGGAATACCACTAACAAAGTATGTAAAGGACCTCTTCAAGGAGAATTAACAAACCGCTGCTCAAGGAAAAAAGGGAGGACACAAACAGAAGGAAAAGCATTCCATGCTCATGGTTAGGAAGAATCAATATCGTGAAAATGGCCATAGTGCCCCAAATAATTTTTAGGTTCAATGCTATCCCCATTAAACTTCCATTAACCCTCTTCACAGAATGGGAAAAAACCACCTTAAACTTCATATGGAACCAAAAAAGAGCCTGCATAGCCAAGACAATCCTAAGCAAAAAAGGAACAAAGCTGGAGGTATCACATTACCTGACTTCAAACTATATTATAAGGTGACTGTAATAAAAACAGCATGCTACTGGTACCAAAACAGAGACCAATGGAACAGAACAAATGCCCCAGAAAGAATACCACACAACTACAACCATCTGATCTTTGACAAACCAGACAAAAACAAGGAAAGGATTCCCTGTTTAATACACGGTGTTGGGGAAACTGGCGAACCATGTGCAGAAAGCTGAAACTGGTCTCCTTCCTTACACCTTAGACACAAATTAACTGCAGTGGATTAAAGATTTAAACATAAGACCTAACAACATAAAAATCCTGAAAGAAAACCTAGGCAGTACCACTGAGGACATAGGTATGGACAAGGACTTCATGACTGAAACACCGAAAACAATGGCAGCAAAAGCCAAAATAGACAAATGGGATCTAATTAAACATAAGTGTTTCTGCACAGCAAAAGAAACAATCATTAGAGTGAATCAGCAACCAACAGAATGGGAAAAAATTTTTTCAAGCTATCCATCTGACAAAGGGCTAATATCCAGAATCTACAAAGAACTAAAACAAATATACAAAAAAAAAATGCCATCAAAAAGTGGGTAAAAGATATGTACAGACACTTTTCAAAAGAAGACATTTATGAGGCAAAAAAACATGAAAAAATGCTCTCACTGGTCACTAGAGAAATGCAAATCAAACCACATTGAGATACCATCTTACACCCGTTAGAATGGTGAACATTAAAAAATCTGGACACAAAAGATGCTGGACAGCATGTGGAGAAATACGAACGCTTTTACATTGTTGGTTCGAGTATAATTTAGGTCAACCATTGTGGAAGACAGTGTGGTGATTAATCAAGGATCCAGAACTAGAAACACCATTTGACGGAGCAATCCCATTACTGGATATTTACCCAAAGGATTATAAATCAATGTATTATAAAGACATATCCTCATGTATCTTAACTGTGGCACTGTTTACAATAGCAAAGACCTGGAACCAACCCGAATGCCCATCAAAGATAGACTGGATAAAGAAAATGTGGCACATACATACCACGGAATACTATGCAGGCATAAAAAAGGATGAGTTCATGTCCTCTGCAGGGACATGGATGAATCTAGAAACCATGATTTTCAGCAAACTGACACAAGACCAGAATACTGAACACCCCATGTTCTCACTCATAAGTGGGTGTTGAACAACGAGAACACATGGACACAGGGAAGGGAACATTACACACTGGAGTCTGTTGAGCGGTGGGTGGCTGGGAAGGGAAAGCAGGAGGTGGGGAGATTGAGGAGGGATAACATTAGGAGAAATACCTAATGTAGGTGACAGGAACGGAGGCAGCAAACCACCATGGCATGTGTATACCTATGCAACAATCCTGCAACAGCCGCACATGTACCCCAGAACTTAAAGCAAAATAAAATACAAATACAAAAGTTAGTGATGTCAACATATTTTCTACTTATCATATGCTATCTGTAGAACATATGTTCTTGTTTATTACCAAGGGAGAACTGCTTAGAATTCCATACTATAAAGTTGTTATGTTTACATATGATACAAATTTGTATATCAATACAGAAATTTGTAGCATAGAATTCTAAATATATTGTATATTGTATTTTACTTACCTGCTGGTTTTATCATGGGTTATTAGAGTGTTTTATTTACTAATTTATATAATGATTAATTAGTTGAACTTGTAAATATTTACCATTACACCGTGTCTTGCTGTGGTTTGGCCTTTGTTTGTACACAGTAAACGTTAATTAAATATATATAATTTTTATTCTTTTCTGTTCTGAGAGAGCCATATGTTTACTGCAAGTTGGTGTGTAATTTGGTGTCATTGGTTGCAAAATACTTGTTTTAGCCGGACACGGTGGCTCAAGCCTGTAATCCCAGCACTTTGGGAGGCCGAGGCGGGTGGATCACGAGGTCAAGAGATCGAGACCATCCTGGTCAACATGGTGAAACCCCATCTCTACTAAAAATACAAAAATTAGCTGGGCATGGTGGCGTGTGCCTGTAGTCCCAGCTACTTGGGAGGCTGAGGCAGGAGAATTGCCTGAACCCAGGAGGCAGAGGTGGTGGTGAGCCGAGATCGCGCCATCGCACTCCAGCCTGGGTAACAAGAGCAAAACTCCGTCTCAAAAAAAAAAAAAGTTAATTTTGTGTTACATGAATTATAAACCAGTAAAACAAACAAAACTATCTACTAACTTTACCTTAAACTGAAGAAAATTCTGATCTTCTCACCCTACCATACAATGCCTTGTAGATGCAAGATCTTGTATTCACTGCAGTAAAAGAGGGAAAAGATAGTGACGATTTTGGCAATGTTAATGAAAAGAGAAGAATTGGAGATGATGTTAACGTGAAATTAACACTGATTTCCTTAAATCTCAATGTTAGACACTTGAAGTATTAGACAAAGGCCTACTTGATTTACCTTCCTAGATTTCATTTCACCATCTTGCATTGTCTTGAGGCAGGAGAATAGGGAGCCAGAGTAACCAAAGGTTAAGGGAGAGGCACAAGAAGAGCAAGATTAGGCAGCATATAGGCCACATGTGCTCCCAGACAGAATTTTCCACAGCAGCCTCTGATTGACTGTGGGCCAAGCCTCCACTTCAGCTTCTGATTGGTCACAGGCCAGTCCTTCATAAGGTGTATCCTATGAAGGATTGGAGGCCTCTAAAGGACATCTAGGGGTATTTCCAAGTTCTTTTGGCTTTATAAAAATGCTAATTGGGTAGGCTCTTGAGCCAATTGCTGGAGCCCGCTCCCACTCTGTGGATTGTACTTTCGGGGTTCTTCAATAAATCTGGGCCTTTGTTATCCTGTTCTTTTGTTGCTTTATCTTTTGTTGCTTTTCTTTTGTTGCTTCGTTTGTGCATTTTGTTCAATTCTTTGTTCAATACACCAAACACTTGAGCAACTCACAGTAAATACCTTCTATTCGGTAACAGTTCTTCCTTTGAACAAACGCTGTAGATGGATGTTAATTAACCACATTTAGAGAACGCTTCTGTTGTATCTGGTATTGTGGTGCATGCAATTTCATATCACATATATATTGCAACAATCTTAATTTACATATTTCTCAAATCCTCTAGTGAAACCTTAGGATAAACCATTACCTAAAGACCTTGCCACACTCAATACATTGCATAGTTTCTCTCCGGGATAAATTATCTCATGATTCCAAACATGTGAATATTTGATAAAACCCTTATCATATTTGCTACTATTTTTTTTTTGAGACGGAGTTTCGCTCTTCTTACCCAGGCTGGAGTGCAATGGCGCGATCTCGGCTCACCGCAACCTCCGCCTCCTGGGGTCAGGCAATTCTCCTGCCTCAGCCTCCTCAGTTGCTGGGATTACAGGCACGCGCCACCGGGCCCGGCCGTATTTGCTACATTTTTAAGTTTATCTTCAGTATGAATTTTCCAGTAATGTCAGTGGTCTGGAAATTTGATAACAGCCTTATCATGATTATTATATTTATGTTGTTTCTTTCCATTATGAATTCTACAGTTACTTGCAAAATGGGAGTTTTAAGACCTTGCTACATATCTCTCTCTCACACACACACACGGTATTTTTGTGGCTTCTCTCTGTTACGGATTCTCTAGTATCTCATGAAACATGAGCAATACCTAAAGGGCTTATAACTCTCTGAGTCAGATCTCTGCCCAGAATGAAGTCTCTGATAACGTGGATGAACTAAGTATTGGCAAAATGCCTTTCATCTTCATGACACTTGCATGATTTCTGTCTAATATGTGTTTTTTGCTACTGTGTGAGCAATGAAAGACAGACAAAAATATTCCCATATGTATTACAAATGTTGCATTTTACACTAAGAGAGAATCTTTTAAAGGGTGAAACCCAGGATCAAGCTTTGATATACTTCTCAACTTGATGAGGGTCATACATTTTCTTCTCATTTTCAGGTCTCTGCAATTCAGGTAAATGCGACCAGAGACTTAACTCAAACTTATTATTTTATTTTATTTTATTTTTTGAGACAAGGTCTAGCTCTGTCACCCAGGCTGGAGTGCAGTGGCACAATCGTGGCTCACTGCAGCCTCTCTCTACCTTCTGGGCTCAAGCAATCCTCCCACTTCAGCCTTCTGTGTAGCTGGAACTACAGGTGCTCAGCACCATGCCAGGCTAATTTTCACTCTTTTGTAGAGAAGGGGTTTTGCCATGTTGCCCAGGCTGATCTTGAACTACTCAAGCAATCTGCCTGCCTCTGCCTCCCAAAGTGCTGGAATTACAGGCTTAACCACTGTGCCAAGCCCAAATCACATTTTCAAGTCATTTTATATGTTGGTTTTCCGCATAGGCTTGCTAGTTTTTATTTTTTTAAATGTCTTATAAATGACTTCCTATGTTTAAAATACATTGTTTTGGCTCAGAATCTATAGGGAACTTTATTCTCTTGCCTCTCTCTTTACTGGGACTCTGCCCCTGGGGAAGACCAGGTTGGCTCCTGGCATGGGAATCCTCCATCTTCTTGGGCACCTGTGGCATGGCCAGAAGGCCAAAAGGAACAGGCTGGCAGTGTGGACTTCAGCCTGACCCAGGGAGCCCAGCTGGGATCCTCTCAGCCAAGGGTGTGGGCAGAGGCTGCTTCTGTTAGGCTTTCAGCCCTACCTATCTGGGAGAACACATGCAGAATGGCAGTCCCTCAACAGGCTGGGAGCTGACTCTTCCGAAAGTCTAGATCCTGAACAGCACCCTGCTTCTTCCTCAGGAAGTTTTCTGCCCTCTGGAGGTGGAGCAGGAACCAGAACAGTTTCTCTCCTTCACCGTATCTGCAATCTGGGAGTCACCCAGCCTCATTCTTTAAGCCATCACCATGTCCCAGCATTGTTCACACAGTGGCAACCAAATGAAATGGTTTTGGTCAGTAAAGGGGGAAGAATGCAAAACCAGAACCAAAGTAAAACAACCCTCCCACAAGATACAACAGAAAAGCTCCATCCACTGTCTATCCCTTTTCCTTGTGAGGCTGACCAACCTTGGGCCCCAAACAACCTCTAACATGAGACCAAAACCAAAGGCCTGACATAACCCTCACATCAATAGACCGCTCCTGAAACATGAAAAGGAACTGCCCACCCAGAGACACCCAAAATAGTCTATGCAGAAAAAAGAAACTGATGGCTTCATCCGCCCTCTCTGTAAAATCTGGCACTGACTGTGTCTCCCTAAGGCCTCCCAAGGAGGGCAGGCTCTTTTCTCAAGACCAGGATAGTGACAGCTTTGAAAAGTGGTCCTTGCTGGAACCTGGGAACTGCTTTATCTTCAGCTGAGAGTGACAGTGGTCTGGCCCAGGGATAGGCTTGAGCTCCAGAGACACCTCCAAGCCTCAGAGCCAGTGGTGTTTTCTAATGCACCCACCTGTGGCAGGCAGTAGGGACCCCTGGGAAACCAGCAAAATTCACAAATAGATTAGGATGATATAAGGGCTACCTCCAGTGGCAAGACGCCAGCAACCAAAACTGAGCCAAGCAGGGAAAGGACACTGAAGGCCCCGTATGACTACAAATTTTACAGATTTATAGCAAGGGCACAATTGGAGGTTCCCACACAGCTTGTCCCGAACGACACGTAGTTCCTCAATGAAGTCCTCAAGGTGCACATGTACGTTTCAGATTTATTGGCTCTGGATCCCAAGCCAGAGATTCCCTGGATCATTATTTTCCCTACTCGATGTAGGCCCCCACAAGACCTGACTTTCCAGCTGGGGGACAGGCTGGAGTGGGGGCATGTCTGAGGTCACACATTCTGAAGAGTTCAATCTTATCCACCCCTGACTCCTCTAATTATTCCTTTCCATTTCTTCTTCATCTCACCACTCATCTGGTGGCACACTAAGGCTGGGAAGACCCCATGCTCTCCATAGTTCTTTTTCTCAAGGTAGTTGGAGGACACCCAGCCCATGAAGGGCCACACTCCATCCAAGATCTGGCAGTACCACCAGCCCTTGGGGTTCCTCTCCAGACCACGCATGGGCAACCCCCTACTGAGAGCCTGTCCTTTCCTTATCTCCTAGTAGCAGGCAATAGAGATGAGCATGTTTTGAGGTTATCGTGGATGAACTGAGACTTCTTGATGGGCTTAGGGTCCACGGGGAACACAGGGATGCCACTGCACTAGGGGAGCAGCAGGGGTGAATCTGAGTCCTGGCTGGTGGCTGAGGCATCTCTTGGTCTCAAGGGCCATGGAACTGACAGTGCTGAAGGAGTTCTGGAGGACATTTCTGAGGCTGTTCGTAGTTTTGAGCAATTCATTCTTCCACAGGGCACACAACAGGCTTCTTTTGTTGAGTGGCAGGGACACAAAAACCAACTGGGACCTGACAGTCACCTGCTACATGGCATTTTGCATCTTCATGGCCATGGCACCTCAGGTTTTTCCAAAGCCCCCAGGGGGCCTGAGGGAATGGATGGTGTCTTTCTGGCTCTGGCTTAGGGTGTTCAGAGCTTGGAACTACTCAGTATTTTCCAGGATGTCTGACTTGCCCTCATTCTGCTTGCTCTTGGCAGTTACTGCATCTGGCTCTTTGTCACAGGGGTCAGGTTGGTCATTCTCATCAAGCACCAAATAATGAGAATGAGGCCCAGACCTCCAGCTCCCCAAACCTCAATACCACTATCCACTTTGCAGCGTCTCAAGCTCTTGCACCTCCATGCCCACAGGGAAGCTGACCTCTGAGTCCTGGACCTTCAGGTAGGCACTACATGCCAAGAAAAAGGTGGCCTGCCCTTCCCATGCCTTCTTGGTGGGAGATAGGGGAGTGGTGGCCAATAGGGTGATACTCATAATCCATTAACACATGGTGTCCAGGCTCTACTTTGGATGAAAACTACAAAATCTCCTAATCTTTTTAGATAGAAGTAAGCTATACATTTTACACAATGATTAGTTATTAAATCTGAGCATGGACCTTAAACCCTTCACAAAATTTAACTGAAAATGAACCATACATGTAAATGTAAAACACAAAACAACAAAATTCCTAGAAGATAACATAGTACAAGGTATTGGTAACCTGGGGTTTCACAATTACTCTTTGGATCTAGCACTGAAAGCTCTATACTCTATGAAAGAAATAAGTAAAGATTTGGACTTCGTTTAAATTAAAATTTTCTGCTCTATGAAAGACACTGTCAAATGAATGAGATGACAACCCACAGATTCCAAGAAAATATTTAGAAAAGATATATCTGATACAAGAATGTTTTCCAAAATATACAAAGTACTATCAAAACTCAATAACAAAATACGAACCAGATTTCTAAAATGACAGACCAGAAAAAACATCTCACCATGGAAGATGCTAAGATGGGATATAAGCACATTAAAGGAGATTGAACACTAAATCTCATTAGGAAATGGTGAAGTGATATAACGAGATCCACGTACACACCTACCAAAACGACCAAAATAATGACAACCCCAAATTCTGGTGTGGATGTGAAGTAACAGACACTGTCATTCACTGTTTATGAAAATTCAGGCCGGGCGCGGTGGCTCAAGCCTGTAATCCCAGCACTTTGGGAGGCCGAGGCGGGTGCATCACAAGGTCAAGAGATCGAGACCATCCTGGTGAACAAGGTGAAACCCCGTCTCTACTAAAAATACAAAAATTAGCTGGGCATGGTGTCGCGTGCCTGTAATCCCAGCTACTCAGGAGGCTGAGGCAGGAGAATTTCCTGAACCCAGGAGGCGGAGGTTGCGGTGAGATGAGATTGCGCCATTGCACTCCAGCCTGGGTAACAAGAGCGAAACTCCGTCTCAAAAAAAAAAAAAAGAAAAGAAAAAAAAGAGAAAATTCAAAATAGTACAGACACTTTGGAAGACAGTTTGGCAGTTTCTTCCAAAACTACACTTACTTACCATGTGATCTAGTAACTGCAGTTCTTGCTATATTTACCTAAATGAGTTGCAACTATGTCCACTCAAAAACCTGCACTCAAATATTTACAGCAGGTTGGCCCAGGCTTCCCAAATCCTGAAAGCAGCCAAGATGTCCTGCAGTATGTGAATGGATAAAGTATGGTTTATACAGACAATGGAACATTATTCAGCAATAAAAAGAAATGCACCGTCAAGCTGAATCAGATATAGATGATCCTTAAATGCATATGGCTAAGTGAAAGAAGCCAATCTGAGAAGGCTACATATTGTGTAACTCCAATTACATGAAATTTTGAAAATGGAAAAATTATGTAGACACCCAAAAGATCAGTGATTTCAAGGTGTAAGAGAAAGAGAAGAATGAATAAGTGGAGCATGGAGGATTTTTCATCTGTGAGAGTACTGTATAAGCTAGTATAATGTTGAACACATGTCAGTACACATTTATCAAACAATACTTATGGTAAACCCTAATGTAAACGATGGGCTTGGCTGATAACGATGTATCGGTATACATTCATCAACTGTAACGAATATACCACGCTGGTGTGGGATTCTGGTAGAAAGGAGAGTGTATGTGAGGGTGGGGAGAATAGGGTCAATTGCCATATCTTCCGACGAATTTTGCTGGGAACATAAATACTCCTAAAATGTTTATTTTAAAAAAGGAAAAGAACAATGCAAAAAAACTTACTCATGGCACAGCAGGCAGCATGAACACTCTGATTACACCAGTTTTACTTGCTTCCTTTTCATCACAATTCCAGAAGGAATGGTCCAGAGACGATCTGGTGAATACTGCACATTCAGTAGGTTTGCATCACAGCTGAGGAACATTAAGTGTTTAAAAATTCAATATTTTAAAGGGAACTACTGGCAAATCTGCCACACCATTTGCCCAAGAGGGAGACATTTATTTCCACATATGGGAAACGGGTCTGTTCACTGCCTGTTTTTTTGGAATATAATGCTGCATTCCAAAAAAATGTTTAAATAAAAATGATTTTTTTTTTTTTTGAGACGGAATTTTGCTCTTGTTACCCCGGCTGGAGTGCAATGGTGCGATCTCGGCTCACCGCAACCTCCGCCTCCTGGATTCAGGCAATTCTCCTGCCTCAGCCTCCTGAGTAGCTGGGATTACAGGCACGCGCCACCATGCCCAGCTAATTTTTTGTGTTTTTAGTAGAGACGGGGTTTCACCATGTTGACCAGGATGGTCTCGATCTCTTGACCTCATGATCCATGCTGGGGAGCAGGGGAAGGACCCATCCTTGGGGAACGAAGGTGCCTTTGGGATGATCGGATGGCACCAGGCACTGATCCAAATCATGCCTGATCTGGATGAGCGCTGGCAGGGACTGCTCAGCTTGGAGGTAATACAGTCAGAAAAGCTCCAAGAGGTGAGCACGTGGGAACTCGTCTGGATCCCCAAACAACTTGGACTCCATTTCACGTTTCTGAAGTAAAATTTTCTCTTCTCCTGTCTTCTCTTGTTCTCCTTCCAGCATAACTCGGAGGGCTCTCTCTTCAGCTTCAGTTCAGAGCGCTTTTTCATGAGTTTTTTTTAGTCGCTCAAGAGTCTCATCTGCTGACGGCAGGGGGGGGGCGGCGGGGAGAAAAGACCCGAAAGCCCGAAATATCTGCTTGTTTTTCCCTCACTTCAGTCAGGTCATCAGCAGCTACTTCGAGTTCCTGTTCCCGCTTCTTCCAGTCCACCTCCTGCACACACTTGACCCTCCAGCGGTCAATCTCCTGCTCGCATTCCACTGCCCCCACGGCCTCTGCCTCACGCCTGGCCTCGCGCTCCTGTGCCCTCCCCAGCCTCCTCCGCGCCTTGCCCACACCGCAGCCTAGGTCAACGGCTGTAGCGGCTCAGCCAGTTCCGCACGCAGCGGCGCGGCCTGGGAACCCGCTATCGGTTTCGGCCTCGCACAGGGCCTGAGTCAGGCCGCGCAGCAGCCGCACCACGAGCAGAGCCCCGCGCACCCCCGCTAGCACTTCGCCAAGGCTGGGCCCGGCGTGCATGCGCTGGGGCACTGGCCAGCCAGTCCCAAACACCGTCTCCAGCCACAGCCGGTCGCGCAGGCGCCGGGGCGCCGCATGTGCGAGCACATCCGTCTGCAGCGGCGGCGCCTAAGGCCAGCACAGGCGCCAAGGCGGTACTGGACCGGAAGTCGGCCCCAGACCGGAAATCGGCAGCCGCGGCTGCTCGCAGGCGTAGGTCCGAGGTTGGGCTGGCACAGGGGCGGCGGAGGCAGCGGCGGTGGTGGCACCGGATAGAAGACGTCAGTGCCGCCGCCGCCATGAGCGGCTTCTGCGGAGACTTGGAGCTGCAGAGCCAGCGGAGGCTAGGAAGGGAGCTGAGGCCCCGGAAAAGGGCCGTGCCGCTGAGGGAGGTGAGGCGGGAAAGCCCGGGAAGGCGACGGAGGGCTGACAGCCGACAGGAGCGGAAAGCGGTGCCTGCGGGGACGGTGAGCCTGGGCGACCCTGGCCGAAGAAGGGTGGCAGCATCATGTTCACAACGGAGATGATTTGAGAAGGAAGCCACAGGAATCTGAGTGATTCCTCAGAAGAATCTCCAAGGAATTTTTTTACATGAACGTTCCATAAAAGACCACTTAGAACAAATGCTGTCCCTACGTCTGTCCATAGGACACAACCATCCATGAGATACCCATGGACATTTGTCTCCGGAAAATACCCACCACTCACTTCCCTGTAATCACTTCCGACAGGTTATTCCTTAAGCACAGCACTTGTCAGTCAACCACCGTCTGACAAAGAACCTGTTTAATTTGTCTCGTGAAACATTTATTTAAGACTACTATCTGCAGGATCCTATGCATGAGGATGAGGGTAACCTGCTTCATTCACCTCTGCTATGTCCATGTAAGTCCCACAGTTAAACAGCTGAAGACCTCAATACCCATTGGGGTTACCTTAAAAGGGCATGTGGCTTTTCTGTAAGTTTCCGTACTTACAACTCAAAAATGAGAAATGCAAAAAAACTGATCATTGTGGAGAAACGTGGTTTATCTAATAATATGAAGAGATTTCGTTTTCCTAACCCAGAGGAAGCAGAGTCTAAATACGCTGGAATCATGCCTCATGAGAAGAAAGGGGCTAACAGTTGGAAAACATGCAGAAATTAGGGCAGCAGTATTAACCAACCACCAACTGGGATTGTGAAATAGAGCAATATAAACATGTAAGATGGAGGAGAGGGTGTGAAAAGACACAAAGGTGGTCACCAGGACAAGGATGCTCTGGGTGGCTCTGGACTCGGGGGAGGATCTTGAGGAAACTTTTGTCCCATGAATATGTTGGACCCGCTGCTTGTGCCTGTGTAGAATGAAAATCATGGAGCTACTGGACAAGATTATGAGCACAGAAAGTAAAAATTCAGGGAATATAGATAACGCTGCATACAGTGAGTCTACGATTTTGTCACGACCTATACTAAAACAGTATCCAAAATCTCTTTTCTTTGTGGTGTTTTTGTTGCTGTATGTGACAACCGCATAGGCAGGGAAAATGAAATTTACCACTAGGTACAGGATCCAGCAGAAGGGAATGGAGTAACCAATGTGCTTTGGGGCTTTTGCTTTAAAATGCTTCCACCTGGAGTTTGTGGGGCTAATCATGATGGTCTGGAAGACACACAAGAGGCAGGTGATGCCAATGGATACTCCCCTGCCCACTCTTTCAACATACAAAATAAATTTGCATCCAAAATCATTAAAGAAATATTTCAACCCAAAAGCTGTCATTGCCTGTGGAAGTCCTTTAGAGAGAAAGACCAAGGAGTTTGCTAAAGTTAAGTGCTTGAGAATCACATTTGTAGGCTTCAGTCTGCATCCAGTGTGGGAAAGAAAGAGATAATGGTATAGAAGAGAGAAATTGCCCAGGATTCCAACTGTAGTCTGTGATAAGAAAATTACTCCTATTGCCAAATCCTTGGAAGAAGCTCTTGTGTCATTCAGGACATTTCGCTTTAAATTATGGCAACAATCATTCCTATGAGTAAAATACCTCAATGAGGATTTAACAACAAGAGTAACTGTCATTGTGTGCTCCTGCAGGATTACCAAAGACATCAAGTTGCACATCCAGGTAGAAAGGATTGCCGGGATATCTCATGGAAGTCAGCTCTAAGAAGAAGTCAGTGTTAACCTGGAGGAAGCAATGACAAGTGACAGCAAATAGAAGGAAACATAATCTAACATTTTCAGATCAAAACTGATATCTCTCAGGAATAAGGATAAAAAAGAGTCAACCTTAATCACTACTCAAATCATACAAAAGATCAATTTTGAATGAACTGCTGATATAAACTTAATGGTAATTAATAAAATATTTAGAGTAACTAAAATGTTTGTGTTCTTATAACTTTTTAAATGTGGAAACAGCACAAAACACATTTCACCATATGGGTGAAATGATAAATTAGACCATAATCAATTAAGAGCTGGCACTCATTAAAAGGCACAAACACATACCACAGATACACACAGGGGCTGGGGAAGAGGGAGGTGTAGGTAGCTTAAAGAACAGTAACAGAGTATACCATAAGAATAAAATATGGGGCCGGGCGCGGTGGCTCAAGCCTGTAATCCCAGCACTTTGGGAGGCCGATGCGGGTGGATCACGAGGTCAACAGATCGAGACCATCCTGGTCAACATAGTGAAACCCCGTCTCTACTAAAGATACAAAAAATTAGCTGGGCATGGTGGCACGTGCCTGTAATCTCAGCTACTCAGGAGGCTGAGTCAGGAGAATTGCCTGAACCCAGGAGGCGGAGGTTGTGGTGAGCCGAGATCACGTCATTGCACTCCAGCCTGGGTAATGAGTGAAACTCCATGTCAAAAAAAAAAAACCAGAATAAAATATGAGCAACACATTCCAATAGAAACTAAACAAAAAACAGGCAATATTCACTAAACAATAAATATGGAGAAAAAGTTCAATGCCCTTAGTAAAATTCAAACAGCATCATTACCTGGTATCATTGTATACCAAGTGGAAATCTATATTTAAAATATCAGGAGGCCAGGCATGGTGGCTTTTGCCTGTAATCCTAGCACTTTGTGAGGCCAAGGCGGGTGAATCACCTGAGGTCCTGAGGTCAGGTATTTGAGACCAGCCTGGCCAACATGGTGAAACCCCATCTCTACTAAAAATACCAAGAATTAGCTGGGCATGGTGCTGGACACCTGTAATCTTAGCTACTCGGAAAACTGAGGCAGAAGAATCGCTAGATTCTGGGAGGCAGAGGTTGCAGTGAGCCAGGGTCATGCACCATTGCACTCTAGCCTGGACAACAAGAGTGAAACTCCATCTCAATAACAATAATAATAATAATAATAATAATAATAATAACTGTCAGAAAATACCAAGTTTTGTCAAGAATGAGGATAATCCAGGAATCTCCTATACTGTGGATGGGTGTTGAAACTGACACAAGCATTTTGGAAAACTGGTAGTATCTACTTAAGCTGAACAGTATAAACCTATCTCCCAACAATTTCACTTGTATGAATATATCCCGAATAAATTTCTTTTCTTTTTTTTTTTCATTTTTGAGACGGAGTTTCGCTCTTGTTACCCAGGCTGGAGTGCAATGGTGCGATCTCAGCTCACCACAACCTCTGCATCCTGGGTTCAGGAAATTCTCCTGCCTCAGCCTCCTGAGTAGCTGGGATTACAGGCGCACGACACCATGCCCAGCTAATTTTTTGTATCTTTAGTAGAGACAGGGTTTCACCATGTTGACCAGGATGGTCTCGATCTCTTGACCTCGTGATCCACCCTCCTCGGCCTTCCAAAGTGCTGGGATTACAGGCTTGATGCACCGCACCCAGCCCAGAAATTTCTATATATATCACCAAAGACAAATTCCAGAACTTATATCCCAGCAGCAGTCATAATAGCCTTGAACTGAAGCCCACTCACATGCTCATCAATGCTAGAATGACTCAATTAATTGTTTGACATGCACACAATGCAATCTTATACAGCAATGAGACTGAATGCCAACAATACATTCACAAAAATCATATGGAATGAAAACTAGGCAAATATAAAAGGAAGTACAAAACAGGCAAAGTGATTTAATCTCTTAAATTTAAAAATAGACATAAACTTCTGTCCCAACAATTCTACTCCTACAAATACACCCAACAGAACTGTGTTCCTGGGGGCACTAACTTAGAGGGACACAAGGAACTTCTGAAGGGCGGCCATATTCTATTTTTGAATCTAGATGTTGCATACAGAGGCGTATTTTGTTTGTGATATCCAACTGAACTATACACACATAATGTGTATGCTCTTAATTTTTTAAAAAGGGAAAAACAGTTGGAAGAAGTAGCTGGGGATAGGTTGTTCCTGTGAATATGTGCTACCTGCTGTTTGTGTCTTTATACAATAAAACTTACGTAGCCACAGGTGCAGATCCTGACCCCAACATGAAACAAAAAGAACAAGAACAATGCTGCATGGCCCGAGTTGGATGTAGTTTTGCCGTGAAGTTCGGTAGAGCAGCATCCTAAACCTTTTTTTTTAATTTCTGATGTTTATTTTTCACTTTGACAACCATCTATAGGAGAAAAAAATGATCCTTGTCAGCATTACAGGGTCCAGCAAAGGAAAGCAGAAAATACAATGTATTTGGGAACTTTTATTTTAACTTCTACCTATCTGGGGTTCATAGAGATTATCAAGATGGCTGGAGACGCTCAGGAGGAAGATAATTCCTGTGAACAAACCCTGCCACCTCTATGAGGATAGCAAACAAATCTACATTGAAAATCTTAAAGGAAATGCTTCAGCCTAAAAGCTGCCATCGTCTTGGGGACACATTAAAAGAAAGTGACCAAAACGTGGCTATAATCACGTGCTTGATAATTAAATATATGAATCTCAGCCTGCATTCAGGGCAGTTAAAGAATTCTTAAGAGATAATGGTAAGAGAGAAAATGCCCAGGATTCTAATTACACTTTGCGATATGTGGACTATTACTATTGTCAGATACCTGGAAGTCATTCTGACAGTTCCCATTGCCTGATATCATCAGAGCTAGAGGATCCTGCATGGAGATATGCAGTGTGGGTGGCACCATTCGTATCAACAAAATCCCATCTTTTCATTGAGAAATATTGGCTTACACTTCTATTTTGCTAAGAGTCCCTTTTTGGGACTTGAATGTGTATAGTTCAAAGGGTACTTGCATTCTATGAATCGCTGCTCTAATGCTATACTTATGTTACTTTCTTTGATCTCCCAAACTATGTGAGCTGGATACTGGCAATATATTCATTGTCAAGACATGAAGATCATAGAAACAGAGAGGCTAAGTGATCTGTCTGCATTCTCGCACTGAGTACAGACAGAGTGGAGACATGAACCTGGCTTCGCTGGGCACAAAGACAGTGCCCTAAGCCTGTGCCACACTAACAACCTATGTCAGCTGTGTTTTCAAATAACCTCGACCTATAGTTTGTTTTTATGACTTGATATTTCACTTTGCATTGTTGGAATTTTAGAGTATAATTTTGGTTGTAACAAGTTTCTGCTTGGTATTAAGTTTTATTATCTAGGTCAGCATCGAAGAGGAATGAAGCTTCAGAGATCCTAATAAAATACAGGGTACTCATACAACTAATGCTACATGAAACTCTTGGTGTCCAAATAGAATTTCCTGAATGCAAGACTGACTCAATATTAGTTTGGCAGTAAAAAGATTCATTCGCTGTTATTGCAAGAAAAAAATACAGTGGCACCTATCAAATAAATTATTGAACAATATTATTTTGTCACTAAATTGTGAAACATAAAACATTAATGTGAAAAAGTAGTGTAGGAATTATTACTCATTTCAGGCTAAATGCTTGTCTATTTTAAATAGCTATTAAAAACTATTAGGAATGAGGTGAGATTTGTGAAAGATATAAAAATACAAGAGACTTCCGTAAATGGAGTCTGGAGAACATAAAATATTGTGCAGGTATGAATGAAAGAACAGAAAAATATGTCGAGAGCTTGGGACTGATGTTGAAGTATTATTAAACCAGAAGAAATAACATAACATACATTTGGTTTTGACATCCACTGTCTAATGTCTAGTTATGATGTTAGCTTCTCCTTAAAGGTTGCATTCCCAACTCCAAGAAATGCAATCTCACCATAATTATCAGACCACAGATGTTTCCAAAGAAATACAATTACTACATTAAGTAGATCACTAGATTTACATTAAAGTATTTTTTAATTCCAGAAGGAATTTTAGATTATGGTTTCTGCATGGAATTAGCTAATTCCTAGAGTGCTATCCTCATCTTCATTATAAGCATGAAGGCATTATAAACACACGTATAATAATAGTACTAAAAATTTAGTTTATTCTTCATGTAAGATAATGTGAACAGCATATTGATTTTATTACTAAATCCCTAAGCACATTTAAAATAGGATATCAGATATCATTGTTGCTTGAATTATTCCCTAAAGATCATCTTTGGTGAGGGCTTTAAAAATATATATGAAGAGCCATCAGAGATTGGCATATGATCTAGGACCTTTCTCTTTTTATTATCTCAGCTCATAGCAAATAAATTATTCTTCCTGCTTGTCTAGTCTTGCCACTGGATCTGTTTCTACCTCAGAAGAATGTATTTACCAGGCATGGTCACCTATTCACAATTCCTTTCCTTGTAGACTGCAACTGAAATGAAATAGAAAATACTCACTGGACGTCTTCCCTCTGCCAGCATGTGGGCTCAGTGTGAAGGTCATGACCGCCAAGACATGCAAGAGGCAACTAGACTCTGAGATAAAGGGTTGTGATTCTGTGACCTCAGCTCCTCCCAGGACTGCAATTATCACTTTGCCTGTAGTGGCAATGACAGTGCAGGCTTGGGGAGCTGAGAACATTTCTGAAAACCTTTTTCCCACTTGCTAATTACCAAAACCAATTACAAGTTTCTTGTAAGTATCTTGTAAGAGACTGTTGAAGTGTTTGGGAGAAGCTCTAACATTTGGATGATCCCTAAAGGCACACATGGTCTCATCTGGAAGAAGCTTGAAATATTAACCTCCAATCCATGAGGGACTTGCAGAGAGGTTTGTGTGTCTCACTGGATTCCAGTCTTACCTGATTTCCTCTACCCCAAAGTCAGCTTAATTCCTAATTTATTATTTAAACTTAATTCTTTAATTTCAGATTTCTACACTGCAACATTTTTAAGGATTCAGCAGATAAACAGAATCAGACAAGCTTCCTGAGAAGAATTTCTCTTTATTATTATTATACTTTAAGCTCTGGGGTACACGTGCAGGTTTGTTAGATAGGTATACACATGCCATGGTGGTTGCAGAAATACAGAAATACCATTTGATCTAGCAATCCCATTACTGGGTATATACCCAAAGGATATAATGATTATAAAACATTATATTATAAAGACACACGCTCATGTATGTTTATTGCAGCACTGTTCACAATGGCAAAGACTTGGAACCAACCCAAATGCCCATCAATGATAGACTTGATAAAGAAAATGTGGCACATACCCACCATGAAATACTATGTAGCCATAAAAAAGGATGAGTTCACATCCTTTGCAGGGACTTGGATAAAGCTGGAAACCATAATTCTCAGCAAACTAACACAGAACAGAAAACCAAACATCACATGTTCTCACTCATAAGTGGGTGGTGAACAATGAGAAGGATTTCTAATGAGGTAAAAGTCAAAACAAAATATGATGTCAGTAATTCACATTAGAAATCACTGGACTCACTTGTACATTAAATTCCAATTAATGTAGAAACTATGCTACAGAAATAATTTAGGAAAATGTACTTTACCGATATTGACCTCCAGCAGTGTAGGAAGTCTAGAGAAAATTATCCTCAGAAGAAAGAGAGATGTTCATAATACTCTCTCACAAAAACAAACGCTAGAACTAAATGGTTTACCTGACAGAGTCTACCATATCTTAACTATCACACAAGCCAATCCTACTTCAATTCAACAGCATTGAATGGTTACCAGAATTTTCTACTTATTTTTGCTAAAAATAATGAGGATGTCTCATTGGTTATGTAATTAATAAAGAAATATAAAATTTAATGGTCAAAATAAGTTATCTGGATTTTGCAACAGACAAATTCACAATTTAATTTATGTCCACCATTTGCTCCTTTTGTGCATGTATTTAGGCCAACTGAAAAATAAGAGGGAACACAGTCTATGTAGGACCACCACTTTTTTTCCGACACCATCTGCCAGTTTGAAAGTTCCCCAAACCACCCTCAGTTTCAGTAATTCTCTATAAGAAAACACAGAACTCACCTGGAGCTGTTGTGTTCACTGTTAATGATAAAATACTTAAACTAAGTTAGGTAAAACTCACATTAATTAATTGCACACCGATACTCTTTTGATTTCCAAATGTAATCATTTTCTGTACTTTTGTGTTTATCCACCTTTTGTGTAGTTTCAGTGTACATCTGATATCGCATCTCTAATTGCACACAAATTAAATATATATTCACAGCATACACATAGTGTTGTCTTGGTTCAATGGGTTTACTGGACTTGCTGGCCCATTAAATTTATTTCTTCATTCAGTGATCCATGAAGAAGACATTTTCATTCCATGAAATTCTAGAAATCTTTCTGTTCTGAAACACTACCTGTTCATATATTTAAAGAGTTGAATGTACCCCATCACAAACATCATGGAATGTGGATCATTGATAATGCTGATATGTGTACTTGTGGATAATACCACGTGGATTTACCCATTTTAGAACTGCATTTCCCCTTTGTAATTACTGCAGTAATACTTTGAGGTGCCCTAAAGAATTTTACTTTTGATCATATTGTTTTAGAATCTACTTAGGATTTTTTAGTGTAAATCAAGCATCAGATGATGATGGTAGGACAGATATACTAAAGTTCCGTTATGTATAAGGGTTTTGGTTGACAATCCGCTGTAAAAAAGGAGACTTCCCTTTTACCTCTTCACATTTTTATTATCCCAGAGGTTTCAAAGATTCCTTTTCACTTGCAATGAAGTACTGCAATATTGCAGGGAAAGCAGTATTTCTATAATTTTGTTGTTGTCGTTCAAGTTATTCCAAATGTGCTCATTGGAAAGTTTTCTAGCTGGGCTATAACTGACCAGTTTTTTAATTTCTTTTGTATTACTGAGTTAAAATACGCATAATGTAAATTCACCATTTTAGACAGTACAATTAAGTATACTTTACATTCACAATAGTGTGTAACTATCCTAACTAACCCAACTATCTAGTTCTAGAATATTTTTGTCATCCCACAAAGTAACTTAGTACGCATTAAGCAGTCACTGCTAATTTCCTCCCTCCCCACACCTGGAAATGATTGTGGTTTTTTACTTTTTGAATCAACGATATATTCAAAATTAACCCCATACCCTCTCTTAGCTAGGGTAGAGTAAGCCATTTCTCCAAAAAGTCCTGGTTCCATTTATAAGGATTTGTGTTTAGAAATCAAAGTATTGAAGCAGGAACCCGCATCCAGGAACAGAGCCCTTTGCTCCTCCCTCAGAATGAATGGAGACCAGAAATCAGATGTTTATGCCCAAGAAAAGCAGGATTTCGTTCAGCACTTCTCCCAGATCGTTAGGGTGCTGACTGAGGATGA
>CM052668.1:37239579-37253579 GCA_028533165.1 Leontopithecus rosalia
ACATGCACACGAATGTTCATTGCAGCACAGTTTACAATAGCAAAGACCTGGAACCAACCCAAATGCCCATGGATGATAGACTGGACTGGGAAAATGTGCAATATACGCCATGGAATATTATGCAGCAATCAAAAACAATGAGTTCATGTCCTTTGTAGGGACATGGATGAACCTGGAGAACATCATTCTCAGCAAACTGACACAAGAACAGAAAATCAAACGCTGCATGTTCTCACTCATAGGCAGGTGTTGAACAATGAGAACACATGGACACAGGGAGGGGAGCACTACACACTGGGGTCTATTTGGGGGAATAGGGGAGGGACAGCAGCGGGTGGGGAGTTGGGGAGAGATAGCATGGGGAGAAATGCCAGATATAGGTGAAGGGGAGGAAGGCAGCAAATCACACTGCCATGTGTGTACCTATGCAACAATCTTGCATGTTCTTCACATGTACCCCAAAACCTAAAATGCAAAAAAAAATAATAAAATAAAAAAAGAAAGAAAGAAACTCGAAGAAGAAAAAAAAAGAATTATTTTGATTTTGGGGGAGATGAACTAGGGAGGCCCAAAATTCACTGGGACATACAGGCCTCTCTGAAAGTCCCTCATGGATCAGAGGTCAGTATTTTCTGCTCCTTCCATATGAGACTCTGTGTGTGTGCCTTTAGGGATCATGAAAAAGTAAGAGCCTCTCCCAAACACTTCAGTGGTCTCTTGGAAGATACTCGCAAGAAACTTTTAATTGATATTGGTAATTAGCAACTGGGAAAAGGGATTTCAGAGATGTTCTCAGCTCCCCAAGCCTGCAATGTCATGGCCCCTCTAGGTGAAATGATAATTGCAGTTCTGAGGGGAGGTGAGGTCACAGAATCACTAACCTTCATCTGACGCTCTGGCTGCCTCTCTCCCTCATGTACTGGCTGTCATGACTGAGCTCATCACCCTGGAGTCCCGTGAGTATTTTCCATCTTAGTCTGAGAAGCAAAGCCTGTAAGGAAAAGAAGCCTTTTTGTGTCTGGAAAGGGATTTTTCTGGGGTAGAAACACATTCAGTGGCACAGCTAGTCAAGAAGAGAAATAATTCCTCATCTATGCACTGACTTAGTTTAAAAAAAAAAAAAGGTACTATACCTTTGCCAATCCCTGTTGGCTACTTTTAATAAAACCCTCACTGAGGATGATTCTTGGTCAATAATTCAAGTGAACATAAAATCTGACATCTGATTTTTAACATGCTGAAGGACTGAAGTAATAAAATAGTTCCACTGTTCACATTCTCACAACAAATCACACACTAAATTTCCAGTATTGTTATTGTAGGTATGTTTATAAACTCATATGCTTATAATAAAGATTAAAATAGAACTAGAAGAATTACTGAATATTGTGCAGAAATCATAATCTAAATTTGTTCTGGTATTAAAAATGTTTTTTTTTTTTTTTTTTTTTTGAGACGGAGTCTTGCTCTGTTGCCAGGCTGGAGTTCAGTGGTGCATTCTCGGCTCACTGCAGCCTCCGCCTCCTGGGTTCAAGCGATTCTTCCGCCTCAGCCTCCCGAGTAGCTGGGACCAGAGGCACGTGCCACTAATTTTGGTATTTTTAGTAGAGAAAGGGTTTCACCATGTTGGCCAGGATGGTCTCGATCTCTTGACCTCGTGATCCGCCAACCTCGGCCTCCCAAAGTGCTGGGATTACAGGCGTGAGCCACCGCGCCCAGCCAAAAATGCATATTTTTATGTAAATCTAGGTTTGTGATCCAGTCAATAGAGCTAGTACTTGTGTCTTTACTGAAAAACCTGTGGTCTGGTGATTATGGAGACACTGCATTTACTCTTGAAGTAGGAACACATTTAACAGAAAGCAACATCCTTATTGTTAAGGCTTTTGGACAACAGTTCTCAGGGTCAAATATATCTTTGTTATTTCCTGAGGTTTAGTAATATTCTAACATCAGTACCAACATCATAATGCATGTTTCTGTTGCTTGAATTTATGTATTGTACAAGATTTCATATTCCCAAGATTCTATTTACATTAATTTCTTGTATGTCAATATCTTCCAAAATCTCACATCATTACTAATACTTGTATATAACCTAGGTATTAGTGATACATAAGCATTTAGCCTGAAATTACTAGTAACATTCAAATCTAAGAAGCCTGTTAATAAAAAATCAGCACATTTTTCTCAGAATATTGGATTTTGATTAAAATGCAGCCCAGATTGCATGTCCCCATACAGGATCCTCTGACTCTGACACTATCCGTCAGTGGGAACTGGCAGAAAGACCTCCAGATATTTGGCAATCGGAAAGATCCACATATCTCAGACAACAGGTAGAATCCTAGGCATCCTCTTGCTTCTTTACCACTATCTTTTCCCTCACTGCGCTGAATGCAGGTTGAGGCCCATAAATTTGACTCTCATGCACCCAACTGAAGTCACTTCACGGTCATTCTCTTTAAAAGTGTTCCCATGACCATGGAAGCTTTTAGGCTGAAACATTTCCTTAATCTTTTGCATAAATGTTTCTATCCTGAGACGGCAGGTTATGTCCACTATCATCACTTTCCCTGAGTGTCTCTAGCCACCTCAATAAGTCCCAAGAACCCAGGAGGGTGGAATCCAGAATGAAAACCCTCACGTACACTGAGTTTTTCTGTTTCCTCTGCGGGATTCTGCAGGGCTGGCACATATCATTTGTCTCATATCTATAAGGTTGTCAAAAGCAGAAAGAAAACATCACAAAGAAAAAAATTAGGATAGTGTTCTGCTGAACTTCATGACCTAAGCATAACTCATGCTGTGCACTGTTGTTCTTTCCACTGGTATTTCGTGTTTGGACTCATGATTTGGGCCTGTGACTACATAAACTTTTGCTTGTCCTGACACAAGCAAAAGTCAAACACATTCACAGGAATAACCTTTGCCCCAGGTACTTTTTCCAACTTTTCAAGTGTGATTATGTGTATTTTGGTAAATTAAAGAAACATACACAAGTTATAAGTGCACAGCTCAGTGGAATTTCATAAACAAAACACACAGCTATAAACAATACTTAGTTCATTTAAAAAAAAACAGACTACTGCCAGCCCTCTACATGCCCCTTGTGTGTTCCGACCCTCAAGAACACAGCTCTGTTGGGTATGTTTGAGGAGAGGTTTACATCTATTCTAACATTTGAGACATTAGATGAGGTTTGCCTGTTTTGTGCGTTACATAAATGAAAGCATACAGCAAGAACTATTTTATATTTGCCTTGTTTATTCCATATTATTTTTGTGAATATATTCTTGGCATTCGTTAGCAGTGCTGTATAGGATTCCATTGTGTGAACAGCCAACAATTAATGAAGTCATTCTAATGTTAATGGACACGTGGGTGGTTTTCAGTTTGGGGCTATTAAGACTAGTGCTGCTATATAAATTGTGAAATTTGTCTTTTGGTGATACACATAGAAATTTTGTTGGGACAGATGGATAAGAGTGGAGCTGTTGGTACATAGGCTCGTACATGTCCAGCTTAAGTAAATAGCCCCAGTTTTCCTGAATGTGCCGGTTTTAATACTGATCAGCAGTACACGTGATTCCTGGTTTATCCACGTCCTTGAGAAAACAGTATTTACTGCCACTTTTATTTTAGATTTCTGGTTGGTATACAATAATACCAGGCAGTGATGTTACCTGAATTTTCATGATTACTAAGAACATTAAACATTATTCCCATGTTTTTGATTCATTGAATAAGATCTACTTTTTCAAGTTTCTGTTGGGATATTTTATTATGTGATCTTTCAATGTCCTTTGTGCTACAGTTAACCCTCTGTCCCTCTGTGTGTCTGTGTGTCTGCATGTATGTGTGTGTCTTTTGATAAGAGCCAGCTCTTAAATGCGATCTAATTTTTCATTTCACCTATATGGTTAATATGTGTTGTGCTGTTTAAGGAACAGTATCTTATTATGAAGCCGCAGCAATATTCTTGTTATGCTAAAAAAATTGCATTACTTATTTCTAAAATTTAGGTCAGTGATGCTTTAGAACTGATTCGTTGTGTGGTTTGGGTAGTAATTGAGGTTGTCTCTTTTTACCCATATGACTAGAAAAATCAGCTTATTCTGAAATTGCTGAATTACTTTTTGTTTCCATTTGTTGTCACTTCTCAATGCCTCGCCCAGGTTACCACCACCCCCTCCTTAGTGCTGACTCCCAGGAGATATCCTGGCAATTCTCTCCATCTCTATTTGTGCTCTTGATGCCTTTTGCAATCCCACAGATGCACACAATGAAAGCTACTCTTGATGTCAAAAAGAAAACTTTAAGGATGCTATTTGCTCATAGGAATGATTGTTGCCATAATTTAAAGCCAAATTTGCTGAATGACAGAATATCCTCCAGACATGTGGCAATTGGAGTCATCTTCTGAGCCCAGTCTACAGTTGGAATCCTGGGAAATTTCTGTCTTCTTTACCATCATCTCTTCCTTTCCCACACTGGATGCAGACTGAGGTTGACAGAGGTGATTCTCAAGCACCTGACTATGGCAAACTCCCTGTTCATTCTCTCTAAAGGACCTCCCCAGGCAGTGACAGCTTTTGGACTGAAACATTTCTTCAGTGCTTTTGGATGCGAATTCATTCTGTATGTTGAGAGAGTGGGCAAGGGAGTGTCCATTGGAACCAGCTGCCTCCTGAGTGTCTTCCAGGCCATCATGATCAGCCCCATTAACTCCAGGTGGAAATATCTCAAAGTAAAAGTCACAAAGCACATTAGCCATTCCATTCCCTTCTGCTGGATCCTGTACCTGGTGAAAAATTTCATTTTTCCTGTGTGTGTGGTTGTCACAAATAGCAACAAAAACATCACAAAGAAAAGAGATTTTTGAAGACTGTTCCACTCAAGGTCATGCCACAGTCACAGATTCACTGTATGTAGCATTGTCTGTATTCCCTGAAGTTTTATTTTCTGTGCTCACAATCTTGTCCAGTGGCTCCATTATTTGCATCCTGTACAGGCACAAGAAGCGGGTCCAGCACATTCACAGGACTCATGTTTCCTCCAGAGTCTCCCCTGAGTCCAGAGCCACCCAGAGCATCCTTATCCTGGTGACCACCTTTGTGTCTTCACACACTCTCCTCCATCACTTACGCTTGTACTGCTCTAGTTGATAATCCCAGTTGGTGGTTGGTGAATTCTGCTGCCCTCATTTCTGTACGTTTTTCTAACTGTCAGTCCCTTTGTTCTCGTGAGCCATGATTCTAGTACCTCCATACTCTGCTTTGTTTGGTAAGGAATACAAAATCCCTAGTTCCAGCTCCTTAGGAGTGTGAGGCAGGAGGATTCCTTAGCCCAGCAGTTCAGGGCTGTATGGCAAATAATCATGCCAGTGAATAACCACTGCATTTTAGCCTGTGCAATATAGCAAGACCTTGTCTCTAAAAAAAAAGAAGAAAAAGAAATACAAAATCCCTTAATGTTTTCATAAGTTTTTCTGTTTAGTCACTTATTACCATCAAAATTCAGTTACCATTTAACCCAGCAATCTCGTTACTGGGTATATACCCAAAGGAATATAAATTGGTCTACAAAAAGACACATGCACATGTATGTTCATCACATCGCTTTCAACAATAGCAAAGACATGAAATCAACTTGGGTGTCCATCAACAGTGGACTGGGTAAAGGAAATGTGGTACATATACACTGTGGAATACTATGCAGCCATAAAAAGAATAAAATCCTTTGCAGCAACATGGATGCAGTCAGAGGTCACTTTCTTAATGAGTTAATCCAGGAACAGAAAACCAAATACCACATGTTCTAACTTATAAATGAAAGCAAAACAATGAGTACACAGGGACACAAAGAGTGGACTAAAACACATAAGGGCCTACTTCAGGGTGAAGGGTGGGAGCAGGGTGAGGGTCAGAAAACTGCCTATTGAATTCTATGCTTACAATCTAGGTGATAAAATCATTTGCACACCATACTGCAGTGACATGCAATTTACTGATGTAGCAAATATACACGTGTCCCTGGAACTAAAAGTTAAGAAAGGTAGAAAAACAACAATAAATATAAAGAAATCTTACACTCATTACCAGTTACTGTCCATTTCTCCCCAACCCACTCCATCCCTGGCCTCCTAATCCACTTTGTTTCTATAGAATTACCCATTCTGGACTTTTCACATAGAGAAAAACAAGTGACATATGGAAAAGGAGCATGTCCTAACACTAATCCCAAAGCAGCATATGAGAGACGGGGGGACTAAAAAGACACTTTAAGGTCATCAACTGGTGGAGTTACCTTCTGTGGAGTTTTAACAAGGGAAAAGGAGTCAGGCTGGTGGAAGCAGGGGAAAGTAAAAAGAAAAGGCAGATAAGCTACAAGTCTGCCTTTCTTCATGGTCCAAGACGTGTATCCCCCTGCACAACTGACAGAGCTCACCAAAAACACCTCAGCTGGTAGAAAAAGGCAAAGTAGCTTACTGCAACCTTGGCATTATCAGTACAGCATGTACCACTCTGCAGCCCAAGAACTATCCTATACAATTCCCAGCAAGCCTTTTGTCTCCTGGCAGTCAGCTCCACTCTTGCTGACATGCCTGCTGCTTTCTTGCAACACATTTTCCTACTTTAATAAATCTGCCTTTCTTTACCTACAACTGTCTTGGTAAATTCTTTTTACTACCTGTGCGATAGCCAGATAGTCACTACCGATTATACCATGAGGTTTTACTTCCATTCTTTCTGATCACAAATCTAAGACAATTCCCAAAGGCTTTTCAAAATTCTTACACCCATGGAACTCTATACCAACTGTACTTTGACCTCTAGATACATATATTATCCCTCTATCTCCAACCCTTCGATCATTTTAATCTGGGAACCAGGAATATCAGATATGCATCCTCCTAGCATTAGCCCAAGAGAAAAAGGTGTAAAACTTGAAAGCAGGACTATTCATGGGAAGCAGGATGTGAATGCACATCTTGGCCACGTCCACATTTCAAAACTTTCTGTTTATGAACCTTCATAGACTTCCACCTAGAAATGGGTAGAATTTCCTGCTGATTTCCTGATATTATGCACATTCACGTCAACTGTCCATAGAATCACTCCTGTTGTCCTAGTAGGATCGACTGCTTTTCCTAAATACAGGGTTAAATAAGCCATAAAAGCAATTTCCACAAACTGTGAAAGTCAAAATGGAAGGAGCTTACTCATTAACCATGATTACCAAATTACAGCTCAACAGTAATGGAAATTCAACAAATTAAAATAGAAACAAAACTACATAACTAGAAAAAAAACTTAAACTTTCAATAAAAAAGCCAATATAAATAAAAACTTTGAATTATTTTATATTAAATAGCAAAGAAAAGCATTATATATGAAAACCTATGCTATCCTGGAGTATAAGAAAGTAATTTAACTTTTAAATATTTATTACAGATAAGTATGGAGAATCTGGATAATCAGAAAACCATAATGTTACTGAAAAGTACAAGCATATACATCAATCAAGTCTATTCAAATTAATGCATATATTTAATGTGATAACTCATCTTGCCACTGGTTCATAACCACCTGATGTGACACTATTACAACAATTAAGAAAATGTATAATCATCTTATGTAGAAATGTTTTAAATTACAAATTAAGAAATAAAATCAAAGTATGTTTATACAGATTATACCAAATGTGAAGATAGTATAAAAAGACTTTTAAAAACAAACACAGGGGGCCAGGCGCGGTGGGACACGCCTGTAACCCCAGCACTTTGGGAGGCCGAGGCGGGTGGATCACGAGGTCAAGAGATTGAGACCATCCTGGTCAACATGGTGAAATCCCGTCTCTACTAAAAATACAAAAAATTAGCTGGGCATGGTGGCGCGTGCCTGTAATCCCAGCTACTCGGGAGGCTGAGGCAGGAGAATTGCCTGAACCCAGGAGGCGGAGGTTGCGGTGAGCCGAGATCGCGCCATTGCACTCCAGCCTGGGTAACAAGAGCGAAACTCTGTCTCAAGAAAAAAAAAACAAAAACAAACACGGGGTCGGGCACGGGGGATCACGCCTGTAATCCCAGCACTTTGAGAGGCCGAGGCGGGTGGATCACTTGAAATCAGGAGTTGGAGACCAGCCTGACCAACATGGTGAAATCCCGCCTCTACTAAAAAGTACAAAAATTAGCCAGGCATGGTGGCGCACGCCTGTAATCCCAGCCACTCAGGAGGCTGAGGCAGGAGCACTGCTTGAATGTGGGAAGCAGAGGTTGCAGTCATCCAGTATTACGACACGGCACTCCAGTATGAGTGACAGCGAGATTCCGGGGGAAAAAAAAGGAACGGAATGGTTTTTCCTAAGGTTAAGAGTTTAGAGTGATGGAAATGTTTTTATTTGTGTCAAAATGAACCTGACTGAAAGGAAAAATCCAAGAAAACTGCAGAAACATGGAGACAAGAAAAACAAAAGGCACATGTTTTATAGTAACACATCACTAGAGTGTAGCTTTATATTCCAAGGTCTAAAAAGAAAAAAAAAAACACCTAACCCCTGTTAGGAAAACAGTGACAGTCATGGTTACATGAGAAAAGAGAGTTTTGTTGTTTGAGACAGGGTCTCCCACTGTCCCTCAGGCTGGAATGCAGTGGCGGGAGCTCCTCTCACTGTAACCTCCTCAAGCGATCCTCCTACCTCAGTCTCCCCAGTAGCTGGGATACGCACAGAGCTCCACCAACTGTTCTTCTGGAATACATATATTACCCCTTTATCTCCCACCCTTGTATCATTTCACTCTGAGAACCAGGAATATCAGATCGGCATGTCACCACGCCTGCTAATTTTTTAAATGTTCTGTAGAAACCGGGGTCCACTGACGCCTCTCCCCATGTCTCAGTCTCACATGAAGTCTCAAACCTGGACGAAACATCGCCGTCACTGGCACCCTTGCCACCCAGCTTTCAACCACGGAGCCTCACCACTAAAGGGCCCATCGCGAAATCACCAGAATTGTCCAGCGGCCGAATCACAAGAAACCCCCAAGACAGGGTCTTCCACCCAGGCCCCTCACCTGGGGTCAGGTTCGCCAAATCCTAAGCTTCTCGGGTCTCTGCTGGCAGCTGCCAGGGGCTGAACCCCCTTCCTGAGCCACGTGCCACGGCACGGCTGCCGCCCGGAAGTTGGTAGGGACGCCGTTTGCCCGCACGCGCAGACCACGTAGTTATAGGCTCTGTGTCGTAACGTGGCCACGCCCACGGAGCGGCCTTTACGGAGCATCCCTTTCGGCTGCTGCGGCGCAGCGCGGTGAGAGGAAATTGTAATCCCTTTACGGCACCACGTTGTCTGAATCTCCGTCATCAGTCAAGATCGCTCTGCTGAGTAAATTTTCAGGGTCCAGAGCCTATCCGAGGCCAACATGGAGCGGTTTGCGTTTTCAGCCTTTTGGGAAAAATGGGAAGATGGGGATGCTCGGGAGCCGTTAGAGCACCATGGGTGCGGCCATCTTAAGGAAGGCCGCTGTCCGTATGGCTGAGAAGACCCCAGCTAGTTCTGTTTGCAGGCGCTTTAGATGACACAGAGGTTTGTGGGACTGAGACGTTACTGGGAGGCAGCAGTCACCAGGTAGACAGAAACACTGAACAGTTTGAGCTCCGGGGATGTTTGGAAAAGAGGCGGGGATGGGAATGAGAACGAGTGAAGCGGGTCTGGATGAGGTTGGTCACAGAAATGCTAAAAGAGCGGAGCCAAAGGTGAGGACCTGGCTCTGTGAACCAAAGGCCTTCCAGTGTCCTGGAAATGTAACTACCTCCAGCAAGGAGGGGAAAGAGGTGAGCCTCAAATATACGCACGTTTCTCTAACAAAGGGCATTTGTGAGCGATTTAATAATGAGATGTTATTTTGTTTGGCGTCGTCCCCAATTTTAAAAATAAACAGCACACGCAAAAAAATGTTAGCTATTTAGACAGGCAAGGAAGGTGGGTAGTAAAGGAAATAATTTTTGCATCCTATTTTGGGGGACAACTTGGAATTATATGTACAATTTAAATTTTTTATTCGTTTTTGATCCAGCAATCCCAATTCTAAGATTTCAATTAAAACTTTTTATATTGGTCGGGCGTGGTGGCTCAAGCCTGTAATCCCAGCACTTTGGGAGGCCGAGGCAGGTGGATCATGAAGTCAAGAGATCGAGACCATCCTGGTCAACATGGTGAAACCCCGTCTCTCCTAAAAATACAAAAAATTAGCTGGGCATGGTGGCACGTGCCTATAATCCCAGCTACTCGGGAGGCTGACGCAGGAGAATTGCTTGAACCCGGGAGGCGGAGGTTGTAGTGAGCCAAGATTGTGCCACTGCACTCCAGCCTGGCGCCTGGCGACAGAGTGAGACTGTCTCAAAAAAAAAAAAACACAAAAAACAACAAAAAAACTTTATATTAACAACAGCAGTTTGGGTAATTTTTTTTCAAGGAGCAACCTGAATGTACATCAGTGAATAGTTCGATAATACACATCTCCTCAGCAGAACAGTATATAGCCATTAAAAAGCTGAATTATCCATATTAATTTTTTAAAAGATAACTGTTACCGGGAGGATGAAAAATTGATCTGCAGAACAATGTTTATAATCCTCTCAGAGGAAAAATTAATTTGTTTGCATTTCTACATTTTTAACAATAAAGTAAAACCTCTAATTTTGATTATATTTGGGGTTTTTGCTTGAGGATAAAATCTTCATTTATTTATTTGTTTGTTTGTTTTTTTGAGATGGAGTTTTGCTCGTTACCCAGGCTGGAGTGCAATGGCGCAATCTCGGCTCACCGCAACCTCCACCTCCTGGGTTCAGGCAATTCTCCTGCCTCAGCCTCCTCAGCAGCTGGGATTACAGGCACGCGCCACCAGGCCCAGCTAATTTTTTTGTATTTTTAGTAGAGACGGGGTTTCACCATGTTGACCAGGATGGTCTCGATCTCTTGACCTCGTGATCCACTCGCCTCGGCCTCCCAAAGTGCTGGGATTACAGGCTTGAGCCACCGTGCCCAGCCCCTTGTTTGTTTGTTTGAGACAGAGTCTTGCTATGTCGCCCAGGCTGGAGTGCAGTGGCACAATCTTGGCTCACTGCAACCTCCACCTTTCGGGTTCAAGCAGTTCTCTTGCCTCAGCCTCCCGAGTAGCTGGAACTATAGGCGCATGCCACCATGCCCGGCTAATTTTTGTAGTTTTAGTAGAGATGGGGGTTTCACCATGTTGGCCAGGCTGGTCTTGTACTCCTGACCTTAGGTGATCCACTCACCTGGGCCTCCCAAAGTGCTGAGATTATAGGCATGAGCCACTGCACCCAGCCTAAAATCTTCATTTTATATGCAGTATATACATTTGCTAATTTCTAATTAAAAGATATTTATTAACTTAGCATCAAATATAATGGACTTGGCTGGGTGCAGTGGCTCACGCCGTAATCCCAGCACTTGAGAGGCAAAGGCAGGTGGATCACTTGAGGTCAGGAGTTCCAGACCAGCCTGACCAAAATGTTGAAACCCCATCTCTACTAAAAATACAAAAATTAGCTAGGTATGGTGGCAATCACCCATAATCCCAGCTACTCCAGAGGCTGAGGCAGGATAATCAATCAATTGAACCCAGGAGGCAGAGGTTACAGTGAGCCACGATCTTACCACAGCACTCCAGCCTGGGTGACACAGTGAGACTCCATCATAAAAAAAAAAAAATTGTGGCCGGGCGCGGTGGTTCAAGCCTGTAATCCCAGCACTTTAGGAGGCCGAGGCAGTTGGATCACGAGGTCAAGAGATCGAGACCATCCTGGTCAACATGGTGAAACCCCGTCTCTACTAAAAATACAAAAAATTAGCTGGGCATGGTGGTGCGTGCCTGTAATCCCAGCTACTCAGGAGGCTGAGGCAGGAGAATTGCCTGAACCCAGGAGGCGGAGGTTGCGGTGAGCCGAAATCGCGCCATTGAACTCCAGACTGGGTAACAAGAGCGAAACTCCATCTCAAAAAAAAAAAAAGTGTGTATCTATGACATTGGAGACTCAGAAGCAGGAGATCAGGAAGGGGATGAGGGATTACAGACTACATAGTGGGTACCATATACACTGCTCAGTGGCCAGTGCACTAAAATCTCAGAATTCACCACTATATAACTCATCTGTGTAACTGGAAACTACTCGTACCCCAAAACCTGTTGAAATAAAATATATATATATATATATATTAAAAATAACAGCCCTTTAAAAAAAAACGCTATTTCACATAGCATCCAAAAGTCCTGCTCCCCACTCCAACTGAACCTCAGAGTAAGCAACTCCAAAACTCAGGTCCCGCTCTCCTCCAGATTTACTTCTTCCTTATTCTGTGTCATCCAGAATGCGGATAAAGGAGTTATCTGGATTATAGGTTACTAGTTCCTGATGTGAAAAGGTCAGAGGACCAACCCAAAATACAATCCATGCATCATCTTCACACCTGTCCCGGTACTGGTGATGCTGTCTCCGAAAGAAAACTGCAATCTGTCCTCACTCCTCATTGCTTTAGTACATTTATCTGAATTACTACTGCATTTGACACCTCGTTGGGCCCTGTAAGTTGGTGGCACTCCATCCACTTCCTTGTTCCATACCACAAACCATCTTTATTATACCCCCTATAAAACCCTGAATGAATAAATTACAGGCAGATCTCAGAATATGTTTAAGGCTGTACACAAGCAAACACCAGATTCTCCATTCTCATCTTCCATTACTCTTTGCCTTACATTTGATTCTTAGTCTGCACCTTTCCCAGGTCTTATATGTGACCAGTAATTTGCACATACTTTCCCTTGTGAAGTGCTTGGCACACAGGAAACAAGGAATATTAGTTACTATGCTTGTTCTTTCATGAGTCATTTGAAATGTCACTTCTTCAGACAGCATTCTGGGATGCCTCTCAGGTTTGTCTTGTTTATAATAATGCAATCATTAAATATAAAATTGCAGCTCCTAAGTGGGACTAAGGAAGGGAACTATAGAAGGCATCAAATAGGGAAATAAAGGAAGCATCTCTCTTCTGGGGACGATGGAGATCATTTTTCCTGATCATCATCATCTGCTCACTTAACTGCTGTTCACAGTGGACTGTGAGTTCCACAAAGGCAGAAACTCTAATTTTTTTTAGCCCCAGTGCTCAGAACAAAAACTGGAACACAGCGCTTCAATAATAAGACTGTTGAAAAAATAACTGTATCCAAAACAGTATCTTGCATAGTGATGGTACATTAAAGTTACCTAGTAACCCAGGATTTCTGTTGAATTCTGAGCTAGTCACAGCAAGGCAAATTTCCATTTTTTTTCCCTATGAGCAGCACTCACTGTAACTTGGACAGTGTATCCATAGAGAGATGAAGGTTAAAAAACTGGATAAAGCAAGCCAAGAGATCTAATCCCAGAAAAGTGAGAAGAGTGATGAAGATAAATCATGTCCAAAAAAAAAAAATCACAGTTCAGCAGGTTACCGAGGAGCTGGATCTTTGAAATGGTAATTCTAGCAGGTGATAGGTCTTACAAATAAAAAAGTCATTTCTGCCGGGCGCGGTGACTCACGCCTGTAATCCCAGCACTTTGGGAGGCCGAGACGGGTGGATCACGAGGTCAAGAGATCGAGACCATCTTGGTCAACAGGGTGAAACCCCGTCTCTACTAAAAATACAAAAATTAGCTGGGCATGGTGGCGCGCGCCTGTAGTCCCAGCTACTTGGGAAGCTGAGGCAGGAGAATTGCTTGAACCCAGGAGGTGGAGGTTGCAGTGAGCCGAGATCAGGCCATTGCACTCCAGCCTGGATAACAAGAGTGAAACTCCGTTAAAAAAAAAGAGTCATTTCTAAGATGTCACAGAGGAAATCTACCTCCTCCCATCTGTTACAGTCTCATCCATTCTTGGAGACCAAGATTTTCATCTTCCTTCTGTGTTTTATTTATTCTAAGGGTCATTTTCCTTTT
>CM052668.1:37253679-37266004 GCA_028533165.1 Leontopithecus rosalia
TTTATATTTGTTTAAGTCTTGCTTACACCCATTACTGAAGGTAAAAAAAAAAAAAAAAAAGGAAAAGAAAAAATGAAATATATTTGTTTAAGTCACTCTAATCACGCAAAAGTTGTGACAATTCCATCCTTTTTTTTTTTTTGAGACGGAGTTTCGCTCTCGTTACCCAGGCTGGAGTGCAATGGCGCGATCTCGGCTCACCGCAACCTCCGCCTCCTGGGTTCAGGCAATTCTCCTGCCTCAGCCTCCTGAGTAGCTGGGATTACAGGCACGTGCCACCATGCCCAGCTAATTTTTTGTATTTTTTAGTAGAGACGGGGTTTCACCATGTTGACCAGAATGGTCTCGATCTCTTGACCTTGTGATCCACCCGCCTCGGCCTCCCAAAGTGCTGGGATTACAGGCGTGAGCCACCGCGCCTGGCCCAATAATTCCATTCTTTACAACTGTCATTCCCTTCAATGACAAAATAACTTTAACCTATTAGTTCATACATTCACTCTCCAAATCAATATATAATTAGTTTTCTTTTTCTATGTGTTGGGAAATATTAGATCATGCAAACCAGCCTCTCCAGCGTGATGACAAAGAGTCCCCGTTGTGTCCAAGTTCTGCTCGCTGTGCTGTCCAGTTTGGTAGCTGCTACTCACAGCTCTTGAGCAGTGAGGGAACTGAATTTTTAAAGTTTGTGTTCAGTTTCTTTAATTCTAACATTTAAGTACCCACAAGACTTAGCAGGGAATCTATAATCTCTTGGAGAGATAAGACATGGGCATTAAAAGAAAAAAACCTTCATTTTTGTACTAAGGTGCTTAAACTACCATTAACAGCAGTCCTTATGCTACTCCTTGAATAATAAATTATCATGTCCCCTACACAGTTACTCCATGTCCATTTCACAGAATGTAGATATTTGCATCCCCTGACTAGATTAGCTGAATGTAATGATACAACTTCAAGATAACCCCACAAACTTGCCAGGAGACCACAAACCTTTTCTTCTTTGTTTACACTATGACCTCAGCTCCTGGAACAGGACAGGGAACAAAGGAAATCATTTTTAAATATTTGTTTAATGAAACAAATTGACTATTGTTTCAGAGATTCCTCTGCATAATATAAAATTCTGAAAGTTTATGGTCCTGGTTTTCAATTAATCCTTCACACTGATCTAAGGAAACTCAATTGACACATACATGTCCCACATCCCACCAGTGCAGTATTAGCCCTTTCCCATCAACTGCCCCTTTTGGGGTTTTTCAGTCACTGCAACACTCCAGATACTGATTATCTCATCTGTTTGAAAAATTTGCAGTACTTAATTTCCTCCACTTAAAAGTACCTCGGCTTCCTTCATTCAATTAATTGACACAATAGAGCAACTGCTGTGTATGTGCACAGGGTAACATTAGATTTTGCCTTTGTATCGCAGCATATTTTAAATAGAATGAGTTTATCAGGTTTTTTCAGCCTTACACACTTTCTCTCAGTGTATACTTTTAAGCCACATAATGAACTACAAATTTTTGCTCAACCCTTTTCCACATAGATCTGAGCTTTCTTCCTATGAGTTTTCTGTAACATAAAATAAGACATAATTGATCACGGAAGGCATGACCACATTCACTGCATTCACAAGGTTTCTGTCCGGTGCAAATCCTCTGTTATCTCCTGAGGCTGCACACCTGCCCACTGGCTGTTCCACAAGGACTACGTTCCTGTTTGCTAGGAGGCCACTGATGTTTAATGGTGTCTGAGGGGCCATGGAAGGCAGTCGTGTACCCATGCTAGCAGCGTTTTTCTCCTGCATGACATCACTGGTGTGTAATAAGCTGTGCCTCTCTGCTGGAGGATTTTCCACCTTGGCTGCCTCCTGTTTCTCCCTTGTGTGTATTCTCTTATGCTTAACCAGGCACGACATATAAGCAAAAGCTTTCCCACACTCATTACAGCCATAAGGTCTCTCTCCTGTATGAGTCCTTTGATGGACAATGAGCTTTTGCTTTGTGCTAAAGGCTTTCCCACATTCACTGCATTCAAAGGGTTTCTCTCCTGTGTGAATTCTTTGATGTTTAATGAGACCTGACTTCTGAGAACAGGATTTTCCACATTCACTGCACACAAAGGGCGTCTTTCCTGTGTGAAATCTCTGATGTGCTATGAGGCAAGTCTTCTGAATGAAGCCTTTTCCACATTCATTGCATATATAAGGTTTCTCACCTGTATGAATTCGCTGGTGTACAATGAGATTTCCTTTCTGGATGAAGCCTTTCCCACATTCACTGCATATATAGGGTTTCTCTCCTGTATGTGTTTTCTGATGTATGTTGAGCCGTGACTTCTTGAGAAAGGCTTTGCCACATTCAGGGCATTCATATGGTTTTTCTCCCGTATGAGTTCTCTGATGTTCAGTGAGCATGAACTTTCTGGAGAAGGCTTTCTCACATAGACTACACCTGTGGGGTTTCTCTCCTGTATGCATTACCTGGTGATCAGTTAGCCAAGACTTCTTGATGAAGGCCTTCCCACATTCACTGCATACATGATGCTTCTCTAATTTTCGAGTTTTCTGATGCTTGGGATTGATGAATTGGGACTTAGTGCTGATGGATTTTTGACTTGCAGGAAATTTAATTGCAGTATGAAATCGTTCGTTGTTGGCATGAAGAAAGGAGTCCTCATTTCCTGTAAACTCAGCAGGGTTCTTTATTTCATAGCGTTTGTTCTGGTTAACTAAAGTTAAATTTGATTTTGAACTTTTTCTATCTAAGTCAAACATATCATGATTTTGCCCTAACAGAAACTGACTTTTGCTCCAATGAAGAATATTTTCAAATGCATCAGTTTCACGGCATTGTTTCCTTCTGTTTACCAGGTTTTCACGCTGTAAGTGCTCCAGCACATGGTCATCAAATTCCCAGATTTCTAGAAAGAAAAGAACAAAGATTTCCATCATTTTATTTGGAGTAAAAGTTTTTTTTGTTTGTTTATTATAGATGGGAGTTTTGCTCTGTTGCCCAGCTTGGAGTGCAATGCTGTGATCTCGGCTCACTGCAACCTCCACCTCCCAGGTTCAAGCAATTCTCCTGCCTCAGCCTCCCAAGTAGCTGGGATTACAGGTGCCTACCACCACGCCAAGCTAATTTTGTATATTAAGTAGCGAAGGGGTTTCACCATGTTAGCCAGGCTGATCTCAAACTCCTGAACTCAGGTAATCCGCCTGCCTCAGTCTCCCAAAGTGCTGGGATTACAGGCATGAGCTACTGTGCCTGGCCCCAAAGTATTGTTTTTAATGCCTTGATGTGAAGTGTCTCTTTAGTAATAACCCTATGATCTGAGTGTAAATAAAACTTCACGTTCAATGTTCCTTGTGCATTGGCAAAAAAGAATAATATAAACAAACTAAAAGGTAAAAGCAGTTAGCATAAAGACAAGGTTAGATAACTAACAATTAAGACAGATTTGGCTGCTTTCTAAATATGCCTTGCAAAAGAAAGACCTTAAAATACAAGCAATTCACTGTGACCAGCAGACCAGAGGTTGGAGGGGGCCACTTCATCCAGAGGACAGATTCATTAATTCCACACACTCTTACTGAATGATCACCATGGGCCAGGCAAGGTGCTAGTGTTGGGGTTAGGCATGAGAATCGCTTGAACCTAGGAGGCAGAGGTTGCAGTGAGCCAAGATCACACCATTGCACTCCAGCCTGGGAAACAGAGCGAGACTCTGTCTCAAAAAAAAAATAAATTAGGCCAGGTGAGGTGGCTCATGCCTATAATCCCAGCACTACGGGAGGCTGAGGCGGGCGGATCACAAGGTCAGGAGTTTGAAACCAGCCTGACCAACATGCTGAAATGCTATCTCTACTAAAAATAAAAAAGAAAGAAAAAAATTAGCCGGGTGTGGTGGCGCACGCCTGTAATCCCGACTACTTGGGAGGCTGAGGCAGTAGAATCTCTTGAACCTGGGAGGCGAGGTTGCAGTGAGCAGAGATCACACCACTGCACTCCGGTTTGGTGACAGAGCAAGACTTCATCTCAAAGAAAAAAACATTAATAAAAATAGATAATAATAAATACTCTTTAAATGATTGAGTCAGGGAAGAAATCATATGTGTGGAATACACGGGGAGGGTTTAGGGAAGAAGACAGAAATCTCTTTGTGAGCAAGATGATACTATATCACAGAAATCATTGAAATGAGTTTTGACAGGTAACATAGTTTACTGAACCTTGGTGACATCAGAATACAATGGGGAAAAAAGCAAATTATTAAATACAGAATGTAATCGAATGGAAGTAGGCAGGAGTTATGACCTGGTTTAAGCTGGACTTGAGAATACAGCTTGTTAAAAAAATAACTTTTTTACTTAGAGATCCATCATGACTAGCAGAGACCTTTAAAGAAGAAAGCTCTTCAGGCAGGTGATGCCTGGATGGTCAAGATTTAGGATGCACAGGAACAGACGAGAATCGAAACTTAACTGGGGTTTTCATGGAGAAAAAATGATTCTAGTTCCTTGCAGTTACTAGGATCTCAGGGGAGAGTTGCCATCAAGTAAATTACATAGAACTAAAATCGGTGTGAGCATTTACCCCTGCCTCTATAGGCAAAAAAAAAAAAAAAAAAAAAAAAAGAACTAAAGTCTGTGTTAGAGAGGAATAGGGAGATGTCAATTTCAGACTCTCCTCCAGGGAATGGAGGAGCTTACCTTACTAGAATTAAGGGAACTTTGAAGAGTGAAGGGCACAGATGATAACATGGAAAACAGGGCCTTTGGAGAAGCTAAGAATAAGGAAAAAGAGAAGCTAACGAAGCCAAGGCACAGTGAAAGCCCAGCTGCCCTTGAGGAAGCTGCTTCCAACACAGGACAGGTGTTAGGAGGGGAGGTCAGCATAGCCAAGGGGCAAAAAGGGGCCAGAGTCAGAAAACAGTGAGGACTTCACAGTTTCCTCTTTGGACAGAGGCCTGGAAGGTGGAATTTCGTAACAAGAGTGGGGAAGCATATGAAGAAGGGAAATACTTGGAAACTGAGGGAGAAGAAAATTAGGCAGGCAAACAAGAAACATGTAGATGAAAGGATCAGATCTCTGAAGAGATAAAGGGATTTTTTTAAACTGTAAATTCCTACCCAGAAAAACAGGTCTCACGCAGGGAGACAGATGTGTGCAGGAGCTGTTTACATATCCTCACACCCCCTCCACAGCTCTGTTGCCTTCTCCAATCAAATAGAATGTGACTCCCACAGCCTTCTGCCTTGTGAGTTCTCTCACCTGAACAGGCTCCGCTGTGGATTCCATCTTTTATTGTCCACGGTGGTTGTCCTTGTCTCAACTTGAAGAGTGCATCTGGTTTACTGGCTTGATACCCTGTTCAGGGAAATGATAGAAGACTTAGATATATCACATTGGGCTGGCAATGTCCAAAAGGGAGACTTACATTTTAAGAACCAAACCTTCATATGAAAGTGTAGTTTCATATCTGTAACATCAAGGTTTTCTCTCACAAGAGGGTAGATTACACTGTCATGTGTGGGAGCAAAGGAAGGGTCTGAGAATCTACCACTTCAGGGTACTGCGGGTATTCCAAAGAGGCAGGCATCTGAGAAAGGACGGCCACTGACTGGGCACCCTTTGAGTGACACAAGGCAGCTGTCCTCACCCACTGCCACCAGGTTGCTGTAGTTCTCCAACATCACATCCCGGTACAGGTCCTTCTGAGCAGGGCCCAGGAGCTGCCACTCCTCCCGAGTGAAGTCCACAGCCACATCCTCCAGTGTTAGGGATTCCTGTAATAACAGTCCTGTTTAATGAAATGACGCATTTTTGATAATATGGAGGAAATGCTATAGTTTTTTTGCTCATTTCCACTCTACAGGCTATGTTTATATACCAAATAGATTTAAAAAAAAAAAACATTGTGGAAGAAGTAAAGTCTTAATGAAATATTCTGTAATTGTATCCTCCATTCACCCAACTGGAAGTTTCTATAATGTGTAGCAGTTAAATCTTGCTAACCTAGGGCCAGGTGCCATGGCTCACGCCTATAATCCCAGCACTTTGGGAGGCCAAGGTGGGCAGATCATGAGGTCAGGAGTTCAAGACCAGCCTGGCCAACATAGTGAAACCCCATCTCTACCAAAAATACAAAAATTAGCCAGGTATGGTGGCACACACCTGTAGTCCCAGCTACTCAATAGGCTGAGGCAGGAGAATCACTTGAACCCAGGAGGCAGAGGTTGCGGTGAGCCAAATCCCACTACTGTACTCCAGCTTGGGCAACAGAGCAAGACTTTATCTCAAAAAACAAAAGAAAAAATCTTGCTAACCCAGAAACAACATATTTACATATTTTATATATGTGAATATATACAAATAAATGTACATATATTTATTTTATATACATGCAGACAAAAGACATATATTCAGTCATCCCTCAATATCTATAGGGTATTGGTTCCAGGACCTCCTGAGGATGCTGAAGTGTCTGATATAAAATGGCATAGTGTTGGTCAGGTACAGTAGATCACCCCTGTAATCCTAGCACTTTGGGAGGCCGAGGCAGGAGGGTCGCTTGAGCCCAGGAGTTCAAGACCAGCCTGGGCAACAGCATAACACCCGGTCTGTACAAAAAATTTAAAAATTAGTTAGGTACGGTGGGAAGTACCTGTGGTCCCAGCTACTTGGGAGACTGAGGCAGGAGGCTCATTTGAGCCCAGGACTCAAATGACTACAGTGAGTTATGATCATGCCACTGTACTTGAGCCTGAGAAATGGAGAAAGACTCTGTCTTTAATAAAATAAAACGGGAGAGTACTTGCAGATTTGCATGTAACCCATGCACATCCTCCTGTATACTTTTTTTTTTCTTTTTAAATGGAGACTCACTCTCCCAGGCTGGAGTACAGTGGCATAATCTCAGCTCACTGAAACCTCCGCCTCCCAGGATCAGGCAATTCTCCTACCTCAGCCTCCCAAGTGGCTGAGACTACAGGCATGTGCCACCACGCCCAGCTAATTTTTTTTCTTTTTTGAGATGGAGTTTCACTCTTGTTGCCCAGGCTAGAATGCAGTGGCATGATCTCAGCTCACTGCAACCTCCACCTCCCAGGTTCAAGCCATTCTCCTGCTTCAGCTTTACAAGTAGCTGGCATTGCAGGTACCCGCCACCATATCCAGCTAATTTTTTTGTATTTTTTTGTAGAGACAGAATTTCACTATGTTGGCCAGACTAGTCTCAAACTCCTGATCTCAGGCAGTCCACCCGCCTTGGCCTCCCAAAGTGCTGGGATTACAGGTGTGAGCCACCATGCCCAGCCCTATGTACTTTAAATTATCTTTAGATTACTAACAATATCTAATACAATAGAAGATCCAGGCCTCTTATATTTCTGATGAACTAATTATAAATTGAAGGGTCCCAGGATCCTCTCCTTGAGTTTGATAATTTTTGAAGAAGGAGAAAATCGAGTAATGGAGAAACAAGATCTAACACTGAGAATTTTTCAGAATTGATGAAACACTCCAAACATCAAACTCAAGAAACCCAACAAGTTTTCAAGCAAGAAATTTACACACAGACACATCAGATTGAAACTAAATTACACCAGATACAAAGGGGAGACTATAAAAGCATCCAGACACCAAGACAGATGATGTACAAAGGAGACAAAATTTTCTGACAGCTGACTGCTCCACAGAAATACTTACAGCCAGTAAACATTGGGACAAAAAGCGTAGGGTCGTCAGCCCTTGGACAACACAGCCCAACCCTGAAGACCACCTGGGATTGAAAAGCATGGCTGGCAAAGGACCCACAGCCCTGTAGTAGTGACAATTAAGACTGCGTATCAGGCCGGGCACGGTGGCTCAAGCCTGTAATCCCAGCACTTTGGGAGGCCAAGGCGGGTGGATCACGAGGTCATGAGATCGAGACCAACCTGGTCAAAATGGTGAAACCCCGTCTCTACTAAAGATACAAAAAATTAGCTGGGCATGGTGGTGCATGCCTGTAATCCCAGCTACTTGGGAGGCTGAGGCAGGAGAATTGCCTGAACCCAGGAGGCAGAGGTTGCGGTGAGCCGAGATCGCGCCATTGCACTCCAGCCTGGGCAACAAGAGCGAAACTCCGTCTCAAAAAAAAAAAAAAAAAAAAGACTGCGTATCAATGAATCATCAGTCTTCTGTCTCAGGATGCGTTTGAAGGATACTGCTGCGTGTGAAATGGAGTCAGTGAAGACCCAGGGAACAGCAGAAGGTATACTCTATCCTCATTTTATTGTAGAGGCCAGTGAACAGACTTGGTAGACAATACAAGTACTTAATCCTGGTTGGTTTACCCAATTTAAATTACTTATATGGGTATCTATCTATGTGGAAAAAAGTAAAGTGAAAGTCCTACCTCAATCCGCACTCAAAAATGACCTTCTATGTGACTGATCTAGAGCAGGTAGATTCGAGGGCTCAGTGAACTCCACCCTCCCAGTATTCACACCTTTATGTAGTTCCCCCTCCTTGAGCATGGACTGGCCTAGTGACTTACTTCTACCCAGAAGAATATGGCAAAGGTGTTGGAATCTCAGTTCCTTAATTAAGCTACATGAGGTGTGTTTTAAAAAAGTATTCGACGAGAATTGTTAAAGCACAATAAGGAAGACTTTGTTCGGGGCCATTATGATAGGTATAAAGACAAAGGTAACAGGATTTTGCAGTGGTAGAGGGTGACTGGACTCCAAATACAGCATAAGCAAGTGGAATTTATAGCTAAGGAGTAGAGGGTCAGTAATACAAAATTACTAAGAGGGCTGGGCACAGTGGCTTATGCCTGTAATCCCAGCACTTTGAGAGGCTGAGGCGGGCAGATCACCTGAGGTCAGGAGTTCAAGAGCAGCCTGGCCAACATGGCGAAACCCCAACTCTACTAAAAATACAAAAATTAGCCAGGTATAGTGGCACATGCCTGTAGTCCCAGCTACTCAGGAAGCTGAGGCAGGAGAATCACTTGAATCTGGGAAGCAGAGGTTGCAGTGAGCCAAGATGGCGCCACTGCACTCCAGCCTGGCTGATAGTGAGACTCTGTCTCAAAAAAAAAAAAATTACTAAAAGGGGCCGGGCGTGGTGGCTCATGCCTGTAATCCCAGCATTTCGGGAGGCTGAGGTGGGTGGATCACAAGGTCAAGAGATCGAGACCATCCTGGTCAACATGGTGAAACCCCGTCTCTACTAAAAATACAAAAATTAGCTGGGCATGGTGGCGTGTGCCTGTAGTCCCAGCTACTTGGGAAGCTGAGGCAGGAGAATCACTTGAACCCAGGAGGTGGAGGTTGCAGTGAGCTGAGATCGTGCCATTGCACTCCAGCCTGGGTAACGAGCGAAACTCTGTCTCAAAAGAAAAAAATTACTAAAAGGAAGCACTAGGGTAAAGGAGAGTTTGGCTGAACTATGCCAACACAATTCTTGCTAAAGACAGGACAGGGTAATCACACATCACCTGCAGGATGGTGAAGGATGAGGAACCCAATCAGATATTGAGGGTTATCAAATCTTGAGGGTGGGGGTTCCTGCTAAACTGACTTAGCAGGGTTCTTTGCTAAAATTAGACTTTACAAGGAAGTGTACAGATGGGCCTAGGAACCTGACTAAAGTTTGTTTAAGCAAAGAATATTAGTTAGATGTTACTCCTGTTTTACTGGCTTTGATGAAGCAAGTTGCCACGTAAAAGAAAACCAACTTGGCAACTAACTGAGGGCTGCCTCTGGCCAACAGTGAGGACGAGAGGCCCTGAGTCCAATAACCCTCATAAAATGAATTTTGCCAACAACCTGTAAGTGAGCTTGGAAGCAGATCCTCTCCATTCAAGCCTGAGATCAGACTCCAGCTCCAGCCAACACCTTGACTGCAGCCTTGTGAGACACCATGAAGCAGAACACCAAGCTATGCTTTGCCCAGATTCCTGACCACAGAAACGTGGACATAGTATGTATTGTTTCAGGCTGCTAAAATTTGGGGACAATATGTAAGGAAGATAGAAAACGAATACAAGACCTAAACACAATACAACAAAATTATGGAAAATACATGTGATACAAATCAAAAGCCAGAAATGAAGACAATGATAATTTTGTAACAAAGTTTTAATCAAACATTAAGGCCACATACAGTGGCTCATGTCTGTAATCCTAGCACTATGGGAAGCCAAGGGAGGAGGATCATTTGTGGTCAGGAGTTCGAGACCAGCCTGAGCCATATACCAAGACCCCATCTCTCCAGAAAAATTTAAAAATTGGCCTAGCATGATGGTGTGCACCTGTAGTTCCAACTACTCTAGAGGGTGAGGTGAGAGGATCACTTGAACATAGGTGGTCAAGGCTGCAGTATGCTGTGATTGCTCCTCTGCACTTCAGCCTGGGGGACAGGCTGTCTCCAAAAACTACATAAATTAAAATTTCTACATGGAAAGAAACAAGTGACAGTCTGGAAAAAAATGTCTGCAACATATAAAAGAAAGTATCAATATATAGTGGATATAAACAATGCCTATAAATGAGTAAGACAAAACAGATTTTTCAATAAGGCAGGGCAAAGCACAGGTATTTTATAGAACAATTTAACTGACCAAGAAAAATTTAAATCTCAGGCCAGGCGCGGTGGCTCACTCCTGTAATCCCAGCACTTTGGGAGGCCGAGGCGGGTGGATCACGAGGTCAAGAGACCGAGACCATCCTGGTCAACATGGTGAAACCCCGTCTCTACTAAAATACAAAAAATTAGCTGGGCATAGTGGCGCGTGCCTGTAATCCCAGCTGCTCGGGAGGCTGAGGCAGGAGAATTGCCTGAACCCAGGAGGCGGAGGTTGCGGTGAGCCGAGATTGCGCCATTGCACTCCAGCCTGGGTAACAAGAGCGAAACTCTGTCTCAGAAAAAAAGAAAGAAAAATTTAAATCTCATCAGTAATTGGAAAAATGCAAAATAAAGCAGAAAATATAGACCTTATACTACTATGTTGTATGATACTGAGTTTAAAAACTAAGCTTATTTGTCTCCAGATCCTGTTTTTTGAAATTTATACTGTTTTGTATTAGTGAAATTGATTTTTATAGGCCTTTACAAATCTATTATGGGACAAAGGAAAGAATAAAACAAACCAAAAGTTAGTTACCTGGGCCTGGATCATATTCTTCTGTTCCTGGAAAATGGCATTCAATTGGGATAGTCTGTCTTTGTATCTTCTGGACTTCTCTTCAGAAGTCTCAGTCTTCAATCGTGCTCCTAGAAATGCTGATACCCAAATCTGCGTCCTCCCTCTTCAGGTGACGTTTTTTACTCCTGAGGAGTCAGAACCTGTGGGTTGAAGAGCAAATTCAGTGTAAGCGGTACATTTTCCCTGGGCCCAGATACTCTCACTCCTCCTAGATATTCATCTTAATACAATGCCCCCAATATAGTTAACTATCCCTTTATTTGGAGCCCGAGAAGATTTTATTCCTCTGGCCAATAACACCTAGGATTCTAAATCTGGTGGAGCTATGCCTTTCTTCTGTGACAGTTTCCATGGAAGGACTGTGAAGGACTCCATGTAGGAACTGAGACCTACCACAGCACCATGCCTCAGGAGCCAGTGAACTCTCAGGCAGATTAGTTTTAGAAAAGAGATAATCAGCAAGGAGAGGAGCTGGTCTTCGTTTTCCTTTAAATCATGGTGCTCACACACCTCTTCGAAAGTCTTTGTACACCGTGTGAGGACAAGTACTTCAGTTTGAAAGTCAATGTACTGGGCAAATCATAAGCATTGTCATAAAGACAGTCGTGACAATATTTTAGGAAGTTTTAAATACATAAACAACTAAAATACACAATGTTACTAGATAAATTAGAAGGTGATAAATGAAGTTGGCAGGCTCTGAGGTTCCTGTAGAATGGAAAAGTGCTAATTAACATAAGGATATGACAAAGGTTGCACACCACCTGTCATTTCCAGTGTTATAATTAAAACTAGTAAGTCTGGGTGCAGTGGCTCATGCCCTAATCCAGCACTTTAGGAGGCCGAGGTGGGGGGATCACTTGCTGTCAGGAGTTTGAGAGACCAGCCTGGCCAATGTGGTGAAACCCTATCTCTACTAAAAATACAAAATTAGCAGGGCATGCTGGCATGTGCCTGTAATTCCAGCTACTCGGGAGGCTGAGGCAGGAGAATTGCTTGAACCTGGGAGGCGGGTGTTACAGTGAGCCAAGACTGTGCCATTGTACTGCAGCCTAGGCAAAAAGAGCAAAACTCTGTCTAAAAAAAAAAAAAAAAACTAGTAATTTTTTTTTTTTTTTTTTTT
>CM052668.1:37266504-37323541 GCA_028533165.1 Leontopithecus rosalia
GGCAATTCTCCTGCCTCAGCCTCCCGAGTAGCTGGGATTACAGGCACACGACACCATGCCCAGCTAATTTTTTGTATCTTTAGTAGAGACGGGGTTTCACCATTTTGACCAGGTTGGTCTCGATCTCATGACCTCGTGATCCACCCGCCTCAGCCTCCCAAAGTGCTGGGATTACAGGCTTGAGCCACCGCGCCCGGCCCAAGAATTTATTACTAGATGGAAATCTTGCAGGCCAACTCTAAGGTAGCCTCTGATAATCTCATTCTCTAGCCGCAGTGACTTCTGACATCAGCTACCTGGGTTAGGCCAAACTTACCAGGTTAAAAATACAGTCCTCTACAAGACTGCCCTCAGTTCACACACAAGCTGCAAGCTTGAAGCTACGCAGACCACCCTCAACTGCACCTAGCTGGCTACAAATGTATGGAGCTACCATGACTCCCTCAGGTTTAATAATTTGATAGAACAACTCAGACAACCCAAGAAAGTGCTGTTTTTACAATTAGCACTTTACTATTGTAAAATGACACAAATCAGAATCAGCTAAAGGAAAATATGCACAGGGTGAGGTCTGGGAAAGTTCCAAACACAAAGCTGCTGCCTGTCCTCTCCCCACGGAGTCCTGCGTGGCATAACATCTTCCTGACTGCATCATGTAACAATATTCAAGAGTACTTGCCAACCAGCGACATGCACCCAAATTTTGACGTCCAGAGTTTTTATTGAGACTTCATTATGTAGGCATGGTTTATTGAAAGCACTGCCCATGTAGCTGAGTTCAGTCTCCAGCTCCCTCCCCTTTCTGACTCAAAACCACAACTCTCTAATCACATAGTGCTCTTTTTGGCATGGACAGCCCCTATCCAGTGTCACGTCATTGCCATAAATTATCTAGGGATCCACTATGAGTCACCAGTATATATAGAGATATAAGCTATCGCATATGAGTGGCTCACCATAAATGACAGAGACACTCTTACAACTTGGGTAATTACAAGGGTTTAGAGGTTACCACCCAGGAAAGAAAGACAAAGGCTAGCCAAATTCTTTATTAAACTCTAGGTATTCCTGCCCCTGTGCAGTCCCATCCTCCTAAGTATCAAGCGGTCTAACGTCGTGTTTCTAATGAAAAGAACACAGGAAAAGTGATGAGATGCCACTTTAAGATTACAGTCTATATGACTTCCATTTTGCTAGCAGAATCTGTCATTTTCTGGCTTCGATTAAACACGTTGGCATATAGGGGAGGTGCACGTGGCAAAACACTAAAGGTGGCCCTAGAAAGACAGGTAGAAACTGAGGAACTCAACTGAACTGCCTCATTTCTCATTCTGGAAATGAACTCCTCCCAACAACCACTAAGTGAGCTTAGATGTGCATCTTTTCCCACTTCAGCCTTCAGATCAGATGCCAACCTGGCTAACACCTTGACTACAACCCCATAAGAGACTCTGAATCAAAGTAGCCAGCTAAGCCATGCCCTTATTCCTGAGCCACGGAAAGTGTTTTCTTCTTAAGTGTTGTTTTAAGTCATTACATTTTGTAGTCATTTCTTAGGTACTAATAGACAACGAACATAAGATATAAACTTAAGAGGAACTTACGAGGCTAGGAGTGGGGCTCCTAATCCCAGGACTTCCGGAAGATAGTTTGAGCCCAGCCTTCAACATAGTGATACCCTGTCTCTACTCTCTACAAATAATAAAAAATTAGCTGGAGTGGGCCGGGTGCGGTGGCTCAAGCCTGTAATCCCAGCACTTTGGAGGCTAAGGCAGGTGGATCACGAGGTCAAGAGATCGAGACCATCCTGGTCAACATGGTGAAACCCCGTCTCTACTAAAAATACAAAAAATGAGCTGGGCATGGTGGCGCGTGCCTGTAATCCCAGCTACTCAGGAGGCTGAGGCAGGAGAATTGCCTGAACCCAGGAGGCGGAGGCTGTGGTGAGCCGAGATCGCGCCATTGCACTCCAGCCTGGGTGACAAGAGCGAAACTCTGTCTCAAAAAAAAAATTAGCTGGAGTGTGGTGGTGGATGCCTGTGGTCCCAGCTATTCAGAAGGACAAGGCAGGCAGACAATACTTGAGCCCAGCAGGCTGAGGCTGCAGTGAGCCCTGACTGTGCTACTACTATACTCCATCCTGGGGAAGAGAGCAAGTCCCTGTCTCAAAGAAAAATAAAGTAATAAAAGAAAACATGTTCATAAGTAAAAAGCTTTAAAAAAATGACTTCTGCATGGGAAAAAACATTATGAACAAGCTAAAAGAGAAGTAAGACTCTAGAAAAATATTTGCAACATATAAAAGAATCAATATCCAGTCAAGATAAACAATCATAAATCAGTAAGAGCACAAAAAAAATAAATAAGCAAAAACTAAAGACAGTTTATCACATTACAAATAATCCAAAGAAGCAACAAAGAGATGAGAACGATCTGAACCTCACTGGTGAATGGGAAAATGCAAAATAAAATAGGGCAAAATAATACTGGATCATCCAGATCATGGAAAATTTACAATTTGATAACATAGTAAGTGTTGGCAAGATATGCAGCACTGAATGTTCTTTCTGTGCAGTGTTTTCCAACACTAACAACCAATTCTCCAATTCTCTAAATACCAACTAGATGTCCAAAAATTCAATTCTGATGCTAGCTGTGTCAGAGTGCACAGATTTAAGTGTTCAATCCCACAAGATTGCCTCCTCTTAAGATGCCAGTCATAAGTCCTGGGCTATCAGTGTTTTCGACCAACGGGCTATAAATTAGGGGCTCCCACAAACCCCTCCTTAGGTTTGATAATTTACTAGAACAGCTCATAGAACTCAGGAAACACTTTACTTATGGTACCTAGATAATAATAAAGGATAGAACTCAGGAACAGCCAGAAGAAATGCACAGGGCAAGGCATGGTGGATGGCATGCCAAGCTTCCATTCCCCTCTGGGTGCAGCATCCTCCCAGCACCCTGGTATGTTCACCAACCTGAAGCTTGTTCAAAAGAGTTTTTTTTTTTTTTTTTTGAGATGGAGTCTCGCTCTATCACCAGGCTGGAGTGCAGTGGCACAATCTCAGCTCATGGCAACCTCCACCTCTCGGGTTCAAGCAATTCTCCTGCCTCAACCTCCCAAGAAGATGGGACTACAGGCGTGTGCCATGAGGCCCAGCTAATTTTTGTATTTTTAGGAGAGATGCGGTTTCACCATGTTGGCCAGGATGGTCTTGATCTCTTGACCTCATGATCAGCCCATCTTGGTCTCCCAAAGTGCTGGGATTACAGGCGTGAGCCACCGCACCTGGCCTGTTCAAGAATTTTCATAGAACTTACTCTCTAGTCCATTCCTCCTTTCAGTTCCAGTCCTCTAATTGCTTGGTCTTTCTGGGGCCTAGTCTCAGTCTCATCCTGACACTATCTAGAGGTCCCACCATGAAATTCAGGCTCCTCATGAATAACAGAAGACACACCTATTCCTCAGGAAGAAATTCAAAGGGCTTTACGCATATTGTGCCATGTACTGAGAACAATGACCAAATATATTTCTTATTAGACCACATTTACACATCACTTTTTATACCATACTGTGACAAAATAAATACACATTTGGTCTCTACCCCCGAAATCTTTGGCATTGCTGAAGTGATAGTGTCTTTTGTGTGCTATCGAGATGACTGGTGGCTGGGGCTCTTCCATGGCCTCAGGAAGGGAGCTGGTGGCCAGGGGAAACAACCTTGTGATCAGACAGTTGGAACTTACAGTCCCACTTCCCCAGTCAACCTCTGACCTCTGAGGAAGGGAGAGGCAATAGAAATTGAGCTTACCCCCAATAGTTAATGAATTAATGAATTATGCCTATGTAATGAATCTGCCACCCTAACAATAAAAGGATGAGACTGAGAGCTTCTGAACATATGGCAGTCCTGGGAGGGCAGAATACCCAGAGAGGGCATTGAAGCTCTGTGCCCCTTTCCCATTACCTGGCTCTATACATTTTTTCCAACTGGCCATTCCTGAATTGTACCCTTTCATAATAAATCAGTAATCTAGGAAGTAAACTGTCTTCCTGCATTTTTTGAGCCTTCTAGCAGATGAATAAATCTGAGTAGGGGGTTGTGGGGACATCCAATTAGTAGCCAAGTCCAACAGAAGTTGTAAGTAACCTGGGGACCCAACACTTTTCAGGGGTCAGTCTTGTGGGACCGAGCCCTCAACCTGTGGGGTCTGTCCTAAGTCCAGTCAATCCATGTAAGAATTGAGTAAATTTTAGAATACCTAATCGGTATGGAGAATTAAATTGATGAGTGGGGAATACCCCACATATCTGGTGCCAGAAACATTGTCTGAGAATAGAGAGTAAAACTGTTGTTCCTGTACATAGATACTCTTCTTTTTTTTTTTTTTTGAGACGGAGTTTCACTCTTGTTGCCCGGGCTGGAGTGCAATGGCGCGATCTCGGCTCACCGCAACCTCCGCCTCCTGGGTTCAAGCAATTCTCCTGCCTCAGCCTCCCGAGTAGCTGGGACTACAGGCGCGCACCACCATGCCCAGCTAATTTTTGTATTTTTAGTAGAGATGGGGTTTCCCCTTGTTGACCAGGATGGTCTCAATGTCTTAACCTCGTGATCCACCCGCCTCGGCCTCCCAAAGTGCTTGGATTATAGGTGTGAGCCACCGCGCCCAGCCTCATAGATATTCTTCTAAATACGTTATATAGATTAACTCATTTTACGCCCTTTCTATGTAGGTGCCATATCATCCTTCTTACAGATGAGAAAACCGAGGTGCATAATGGCTAAATGAAGTATGTGAGGTCACACAGCTGGCAACTGACTCCAGGGTCAACACTTCTGGCCTTATTCTACACTGACCATAAAGTAGAACGTCCATTTTGACAGCAACAGAAAGTATGCATTAAATGACTACACCCTAAATTGATTTATTTGTAACCATCCTCCAGTAATACTAATTTCACAAAAAAGCCATTAACACGACCATGTAACCTTGTTCAGTCATGTAGTTTATAAAAATATGCCCGAATATTCACCAACAGGTGAACGGCTAAATTGTCACACAGACATCATTTGGAGTTCATTGCATTAGTTTAAAAAAAAAGCTCTTGTGCCATTCCAGACATGGCGGCTCCGCTAGGGGGAATGTTTTCTGAGCAGCCACCTGGGCCCCCAGAGCCCCTGCCGGGCCTCCGGGGCCAAGCTTCGCTTCTTCAGGCAGCTCCAGGCACTCCTAGACCTTCCAACAGTACTTTGGTGGATGAGTGGGAGTCATCTTTCGAGGCTTGCTTTGCATCGCTGGTGAGTCAGGACTATGTCAGTGGCACTGATCAGGAAGAAATTTGAACTGGTGTTGATCAGTGTATCCAGAAGTTTCTGGATATCGCAAGTCAGACAGAGTGTTTTTTTCTTACTAAAAATATTGCAGTTATCTGTCCAGAAACTAGAGCAAGTTATCAAAGAGGATGTCTCAGAACTAAGGAATGAATTACAGCGGAAAGACGCACTAGTCCAGAAGCACTTGACAAAGCTGAGGCACTGGCAGCAGGTGCTGAAGGACATCCATGTGCAGCACAAAAAGCCAGCTGACATCCCTCAGGGCTCCTTGGCCTACCTGGAGCAGGCATCTGCCAACATCCCTGCACCTCTGAAGGCATCCTGAGGAAAGGGCAAAGGCACTTGGACTGTGAGTGGGCTGGTGTGTGAGGTGGGCCACACATCTTTTCCTGTGGACTTGACGTTTTGGAAGAATTATTTGCCAGATAATGAGTTCATTTTAGAATTATGCTCCCATTGAAAAGTTTTCCACTATTTTTATAAGCTGTTACTTTCTTGAGTACTTTAAGGGTCTGTAGCTTGGATAAATCAAGTAAAATTTTTTTTTGTCTGTAAATGTGATGACACAGATTCTTTTTTATGGTGGTTTTGCTTGGTGGTTTTTAAATTTTTGTATGACTTTTCATCATCTTTTTATGTGTGTTTCCTTTAGTTTGATCTGAAGGAAAAAAGCCTAATAACCTGAGAATTAGGAGAAGGGGATTTTAGTTGTAGGCCTTATGATAATTACCCCTCAGTGGTGAGTAGAAAAGTATGTAAATTTGCTCTGTTTTAAGACTTTGAACGACCTCAAGAAGAGGAATCTAACACAGTATTTGTAATGTTTCCAGAGCTCTCAGAATGAGGATTTTTTTATAAATAGGTCAGAAGAGGATTGAACTATCTTGGGTTAGTGTAGTAATCTTACAGTAGGATCCTTAGGTTGATGCTGACCTCTAGGGTATGTTTGTATTTTATGTGATGTTTACTCTTTCTCTGATAAGGAGGGATGTAGTGGGAACAGTGATACGCTAACATTTATTACATTTTACAGTAATGAATCCGTTTAATGGGGCAGACACTGTTTTCAGTAGTCTGACAGTGGGGGTATAGGTGAGCTGTGAGGGGCTAAAGCTTGCTGTGATTGTCTATTTCTGTTTTGAGTTTTCTTTGCATGTATCATTTTTGTTTTACATTTCAGGAGGGGAAACATTTTCCATTAAGGAAGATTGTTGCCAGTGGATTTGACTCCAAGGGACTAGAGTGTCATGGTGGAGGGGTGGAGGGGATGCAGGGTGATCATTGGCTACTGAGCCTCCACAAAGAGCATGTGGCGCCTCTGCCTTTGGAAGGATATTTTGCTCTCTTGTCAGTTTTGCAGGCAACCTTGGATTCGCTGTTGAGTTGCTGTTAAGAAATGGAGACCAGCGTTGTTTCTGCCTCTCGTTGGTTAGGTTTTCTGAGTTTTATAGTCTCTTATTAGATCACATGTCTTTACCCAGAACAAATGCTTCACTATCTTCTGACTGGCCGTACCCTGTGGCTTGTTAGGTTCTCCCTGGTGGGTTAGAGCTTTGTATCAGTCTCTGTACCCCTCACAATTATAATTGTGGATTTTTACCTACTCTAATTCAATGACGCTAATGAGAATTAGACATTATTCCCCTTACATATATAGGGACTATAGAGTCTTTATCTTTTTGTTGTGTGTATCTATGGTTTTAGGTATTCTAAAAGAGGTTCTTGATTAAAAGATTGAGAACTATCCTGTTTGGTGCTTAGTGAAAAGATTTTTAATTACTGTATATAACAGTTATTGCCATTTCTTTATTAAATTCAGAAGCTTTTTGGCCAAATAAATAACAATTTTTCAAAAAAGAAAGAATAAAAAAGAACTCGGCTGGCAGGCACTAGCATGCAAAGAATGCCAATACATTGAAAATGGTCTGGAGGATGTACATTAAAATGACAACCATAGTTCATTCTCAAGAGGTGATTCACGTATCACTGCAATGGTCAAAGAGTTGAACTATAAATAAAGCTTGCATTCTTTCATATTGAGTCTACTTTCTTTTTCCTTCTTTTTGAGACAGGGTCTCACTTTCCCACCCAAATTTGAGTGCAGTGGTGCAAACATGGCTCAGTGTAGCTTCATCCTCCCAAGCTCTAGCAATTCTCCCACCTCAGCCTCCCAAGTGGGTGGGACTACAGGTGCTCACCACCACACCCAGCTAATTTGTGTATTTTTTTTGTAGAGACAGGGTTTCACCATATTGCCCAGGCTGGTCTTGAACTCCTGAGCTCAAGCGATCCAGAATCTACTTCATAAGACACAATGAATCCCCACCTCTACTCCCAAAAGCAGTCTAAGTTAATTCCTCCCTAGTACTCAATTATCCCAGTATATACTTCCTTAAGTTCAACCGACTCTTTCAGGTCAACATAAATCTATTAAAAAAAAAAAAAGGGAAAATATAACAAACCAAAAATCACCTGCGTCTTGATCATTTTCTTCTGTGCTCAGGAAACAGTGGATAACATGGACTATACGTCTTTGTCTCTTCTGCATTTACCGTGAAGTTTTCCTAGTCAGAAATATTGGTGTCCACTTAAAGTTGTCCCTAGAAATGATATCCAAGGCCAGCGACCTCCTTCTTCCGTCATTGCTTCACTTGAGTTATCTTGCTTCTGGGAGCCGGGACCTAAGGGTTGATGAGCAAAATGGCTTTAAGTGTACATTCATCCTGGGTCCCGATGTTGTCACTGCTGCTCTGTATTACGTTAAATAAAAGACCCTAATATTTACAGTTCCTTTATTTGGTGCCTCAGGGGTTCACATACCTAGAGCAATAAAACAAGGTTCTAAATGTATGAAAGCTATGACTTTCTTTTGTGAAGTAGAAGTGGCATGACTATTATAGAGAAGGTGGGAAAGCAGAACCAATACAGCACAATGCCTCAGAGGCAGAGGAATTCTCAGGCAGATCAATTTTAGGAAAGAGAACACATGGAAGACTCCAAGGAGGTCTTTAAAATGCATCTGTGCTCATGTACTGCTTCAAAAGTCTCTGTATGCTCCATGGGTATACGTATCTCAGCGTCAAGACCAGTGTACTAAACAAATCATAGTAACTATCTAATTTCACATTATGCGCTGAAGAATTAACTTAACCCAAGAGAGGTTTGTCCTTTGCCCGCAGTTCCAATGAGCCACACTAAGCCTTTGGAATATGCTGCTTGATAAAATTGTCTTTGGTTATTCGGGCAATTTGAGCCATGCCAAATTGTCTATCCTAATAATGTGATTTACTGTGGGAGGGAGGCCTTGGACCACTTGGTTTTAGCTTGATATCTGGAGGGGCTGGAGATTGAAGTCAGCCATAAAGGAAGTCAATTGTGTGTATGTTAACTCATACCCAATAAAAACTCTGAACACCATGGCCTAGACGAGTGGCCATAATGGTTGCAATGGCTGGCAATAATACAAGCGTGTAGATATGAGGACATGACATAAGAAGCAAAACAGAATTAGAGAGGATTGGACAATTCCACAATAACAACTGAAAACTTTATTACCTTACTCACAATAATTGAAAACAAACAGAAACTCAGCAAGGATACTGAAAACTCGAACAACATAATCAATCAACTAGACTTAACTGATATTTAACACTACACTCAACAGCAGTAAAATAAACTTTTTTTTCAAGAGTAGGTGTTTTATTCTCAAGGAAAGACCATATGCTGGGATATAAAACAAGTGTCAATACATTCTAAATGTATTTTCCAACCACAACAATTAGAAATCAACTTCAGAATGAAATTTAGAAAATATACAAATATTTGGAAATAAAATAGCACAGTTCTGAATAGGCATGGTTAAAAAGAAAATCATGAGCCAGGTACAGTGGCTCACACCTGTAATCCCAGCACTTTGGGAAGCTGAGATGTGTGGATCACTTGAGGCCAGGAGTTCCAGAGCAGCCTGGCCAACATGGTGAAACCCCTTGTCTACTAAAAATAGAAAAAATTAGCCAGGCACGGTAATGCGTGCCTGTAATCTCAGCTATTCAAGATGCTGAAGTGGAAGAATCTCTTGAACTCAGGAGGTGGGAGCGGAGACTGCACCACTACATTCCAGCAAGTACCAGAGCAAGACCGTCTCAAAAAAAGAAAAGAAAAGAAAGAAAGAGAGAGAGGAAAAAGAAAAGCACACAGGAAATTGGACAATATTTTGAACTGATGGTAAACAAAAACACAACATCAACATTAATTAGCTGTCTCTACAGGAGTTCTTTTTGAAAAAACAAAACAAAACTTTAAATTAGAAAAAAAAAACCTGTATCAGAAAAGAAAAAAAAAACACCCTGAAATCATTACTCAATGTACAAACTGAAAAACTAGAAAACGAGGAGCAATTAAAACACAAAGCAATTTGACTGAAAAAATACAAAGCAATTTGACTGAAAAAATAAAGAGGAAAGTGGAAATCAGTGGGAAAAAAACACATTTATTTTTTAAAAAGCAAGAATACAAACAGGGACTAAAAACATCAATAAAATTGATACTCAGTAACTAGGCTGATCAAGAACGAAAGATACAAGTTACTTTGTGTCTAGAAAAAGGCATAGCTTTCATACATTTAGAACCGTGTTTTATTGCCCCAATATGTAAAAGCCTCCGAGGCACCAAATAAAGGAAGAAATATCAGGGTCCTTTATTTAAGATACGCGCACGGCAGCAGTGACAATCAGGAATGTAAGATGTGACGTTATTACTGCTGACTCTACAAAATGTCCATTATCACTGCTGACTACAGAAATTAAACAGCTTATGAAGTGACTTCATGAACAATTTGATGTCACCGATCTCTGTCTCCACAACAGAAGAGTGGCGATGTGGGAAGACAAAATGTTTCTAAGGACCTCGAGGACGGACTTGAACTCGATGGAGGTAAGTGGGTTTGAGCAGGAGAAATGCAGTCCCCGCGTTCAAGGTTTCAACCAATTAACAAGGGGCCCTGGAGCTCCTGACACACTGACAGTCCCTACCAGGGTTCTCCGTGTCTCAGCCCCATATCGAATCCCACATAAAACCCCAGACACGTCTAGGACACCGAAAGGACATATCCCCAGCGCAGACATCTCTAAGGCTAAGCCCCGCATTCGATCGCGACCCTGAACGAGGCTCCGGAGTTCATGGGTACAAACTCACTCGAGTTCGCAATCGCTGAGCCCCACAAGGCGAGTGACTCACAGGGACCCCCAAACCCAGACAGAGTCGGACTCGTCTCTGATTTCCTCAGACTCTTCACCCCTACAGCCAGAGGCCCCGTCATTAACGCCCGGCTTCCTCGGCGGCTGCGTTCAAATACAGCCCAACCAGGATGCTCCACGTAGCATCGGGTACACGGACACACGGGCCGCGAGTCCATGCCCAGAACCCGACTCACCTGAGCCCGAACCTCTCCGGACACCACCGGCAGCCGGCAGTAAGCCACATCCACGTCCAAACCTTTCCCTATTCAGACGCGCGGCCGAGGCGGCCGACGGGACGCTTTGCGGCGTCGACGCTGGAGGGAGGCGAGGGCCACGGAGCCTGCCCGAGATCGCGAGTTCAGACTGCGGGAGCCGCTGTGTGAGGTCACACGGCTGCGCCCATCGCCGCGTTGCTGACGGCAGCGGCCTGAATGGCTGTGGAAGTCACTCTCGGCCACCTCAGTGCCTTTCTCTCTGCGTTGCAAGGGACCTTCAGCAGCGCTGGGCTAACCACGGAGCTTCAAGAGTCGGGTGCCCAGCCAAGGCCAAAGCGGCGCAGTGGCATTCGATTCAGTTGGCTGGCGGTGGGGAAAAGATGGCGGCGCCCTTTGTGCCCGTTATAGCTGAGGCAGGAGCCTTAGCTGGAGCACCATGGGCGCGGCCATCTTAGAGGAAGGCAGCGGCCGTATGACCGAGAAGATGCTCAGACCCGGGGCAATTTGGAAAAATAAACAAGGTTTGAAGAAGCCATGGTGCTGGGCAGCAAGCGGTCACAGACTTGCCAGAACCAGTGGTCACTGAAAGTGTTAGATGTGGGGACAGGGCGGGGGTTGTGGACTAGGTAAGGCTTTTGTAGGTTAATTACACTCTGACTAAATGGATGAAGCCAAGAATAGGAGTGATGCTCCGTTAAATACTAATACCCACATGGGGCTTGCTGCAAAACTGCTGCCACTGGGGAAGGGGATGAGGTGAAGGTGCAAGTGTATTAATAATATCTACATGTTTCCTTCCACAAGTAAAGGAAGATTACAGTGGGGCACTTAAGAATATGAAATTATTAGAATGCGATCATCCTACTTCGCATAGTTTCTAGATTTTTTTTTAAAGTCACACTTAAAAATGTTAGTCCTATTTTTGCAGATGTTGGTGTTGGAACTGTGGAAGATTTAAGTAAATATTCTCTTTTTGGAAGGCAACCTAGGGACAATTTAATTTTTTCGTTTTCTTTGACACAGCAATTCTAAAAGTTAATTTGGTAAAAAGCTGTCCTAATATTGACCACAACTTTTGTAATTTACAAAAAAAAAGAATTACAATGAGAGATGAATACTTTAGTAAATTATGGAACATCCGCTTTCAACTATAACAGTATATATCAATGTAAAAGAATATACTACAATTGTTTTATAAATAAAAAAAGGTAACTATATTCTTCAGAGGACAAAAAATGATCTGCAGGATAGTATATATATTATGGTCTTGTTATTAGAAGAAATTATAAGCATCTTTTGGAAAATTGTGATTGGTTAAACATTTAGTTTGAATTAATATTGTTTGTGGTCATAGGTACTGAATGCCATGTTTTCGCACTTGCTTTTTTTTTTTTTTTTTTTTGAGACGGAGTCTTGCTTGGTTGCCAGGCTGGAGTGCAGTGGCGAAATCTCGGCTCACTGCAACCTCCACCTCCCAGGTTCAAGCGATTCTCCTTCCTCAGCCTCCCAAGTAGCTGGAACTACAGGCGCACACCACCATGCCCAGCTAATTTTTGTATTTTTAGTAGAGATAGGGTTTCACCATGTTGACCAGGATGGTCTTGATCACTTGACGTCGTGATCCGCTGGCCTCTGCTTCTCAAAGTGCTGGGATTACAGGGGTGAGCCACCGCGCCCGGCCTGCACTTCTTAATTTTACTATTTTTATATCATAATCATGAATATCTATATTATAAAACAGATATTGATCTGAGAAAAAAATTAGGTATGGCCGGGTGCGGTGGATTAAACTGGATTAAATCTCCATATTAGATCAAGGGAAATAACTCTGGATAGAGAAAACAGGAATGATGTTTCTAGGGAAACTAGTAATTTTTCACCAGCAGGCCTGCTTAAAGAGAAATGATTAAGGAAGTTCACATACAAAGGAAATAACCGAAGAGGAAATAACAACATCAGAAATGAAGAAAAAGGAACAGAGAGATAAAATACATTCTTTTGAGTTTTAAAAATTATGTTTGCTGGTTAGAAGTAACAGTTACAATTGCTACTTGATATGGTTCTCCGTGGATGCAGATGCTGAACGTCATTTTCTGTTAGGGATGTGTAAATTGAGGCCATGATCCCATACTATCACATGCCTAATAGGAAAGCTAGGACATTGGCAGTGCCAAGAGCTAGAAAGGGTATGGAACAAATGGAATGCTCACACACTGGTGGTGGCAATGTAAATTAGTACAGCCACTCTGGCAGAGTTGGGCCGTTTCTTTGAAAGTATAACACAAACTTATATATTTATCAGCAGTCATGCCCCAGGTGTCTATCCCAAATACATAAACAACTTACGTTCACAGTGTCGGGTACACACATAGTCACAGCATCTTTATTTATAACAGCAAAACACTGGAAGCAACCCAAATGTCCATCAACACTGAATGGATACACAAATCCCAGTGCATCCATTTAAAAGAATAGTAACTCAGTAACAAAAATTGAAACTAGACACCCAGTAACTTGGATGGATCTTAAGGGTAATTTGCTGAGTGAACAAAGCCCTATCTCAAAGGTTGCATACCTTACAATTCCATTTTAATAGCATTCTTGAAATGACAAAATTAAGAGTGATGGGATCAGTGGTTACTGTGGGTTATGTTGGGAGGACAGTGTGAGTATAAAGAGGTAGCAAGAGGAGGCAGGGCACAGTGGCTCACACCTGTAATCCCAGCACTTTGGGAGGCGGAGGTGGCTGGTTCTCCCAAGGTTAGTTCAACCATCCTGAACAACATGGTGAAACCCCATCTCTACTATAAAAATATGAAAATTAGGCCGGGCGTGGTGGCTCACGCCTTTAATCCCAGCACTTTGGGAGGCCGAGGCGGGTGGATCACGAGGTCAAGAGATCGAGACCATCCTGGTCAACATGGTGAAACCCCGTCTCTACTAAAAATACAAAAATTAGCTGAGCACGGTGGTTCGCACCTGTAGTCCCAGCTACTTGGGAAGCTGAGGCAGGAGAATTGCTTGAACCCAGAAGGCGGAGGTTGCAGTGAGCCAAGATTGTGCCATTGTACTCCAGTCTGGGTAACAACAGCAAAACTCCGTCTCAAAAAAAAAAAATACAAAAATTAGTTGGGCGTGGTGGTGGGCACCTATAATCCCAACTACTTGGGAGGCCGAGGGAGGAGAATCACTTGAACCTGAGAGGCGAAGTTTGCCATTAGCCAAGATTGCACTCTTGCACTCCAGCCTGGGCAATAACAGCAAAACTCTGTCTCAAAAAAAAAAAAAAAAAAAAGAGGTAGCAAGAGGATGTTTCTTTCTGTTGGCACAACAGTTTCACATCCTGATTGTGGTAGGATTTACATAAATCTATACATCTTATAGAATTTCTTAGACCTCTACAGAAAAATAAATAAAACCACAATTACCGCATGAAGTAGGAAAGTCCAAATAAAGGCTGTACTTTGACAGCATTGTACTAATGTCATTTTATTGGTTTTGATTATTACGGTTATGGAACCTAACACTGATGATGGTAAGCAAAGGATTCTCAGGAAACTTGTATATTTTGTAATCTCTTGTGAATCTAAAATTACTTTGAAACAAATTTTAGGAAAATAATATTTAAGACATTTTTGCAAACTACATAATAGTACCTACTAACTTGGATAAACATCCAAATATACCAAATTACATTTATGACTAGACTGAAAAAATAAATTTAGGGCCTATAATATGTAAGAAAAATCATACTAGGTTGACACAGAAAACAGCCCGTGTTGTATAAAGCATTAAAATTTAATCAATGATAAGAACAGCCCACTTTACAATTATGGAATCATTGATAATTATGATGCAAGGTATGCTGTCCCAGAACAGACATCAAGTGTATCATGAGTTTAGGTTTGTCACAGAAAGCCCGCAAATATGTATCATTTTCATGAGGCTTTTTTACTTCATGCATTTCCTGATCCTTTCTATTCTTCACAGAAGTTTTATTTCTGCATGAAGTGATGATGATGAGGCAGAATGTATCACTGAAATCCTACTGTATTAACTGCCATCTGAATTTTTTTCTCCAGTATGAAATATATCCGCCAACTGTTAAGGTTTTATTTCTGGGCAAAGGCTTTCCCATGATAATGCTGCAAGTATGTGTAAATTCACTGATGATCTATTATGATCACTGATGACACAGGGTCTTTCTTCCCATAGGAGGCTTTCCTAGCCTCCCCCTTTGGAAGATTTATCACAGTAAATACTTTTCAAGACATAGTTACTTAGAAAATTGTCAAGACTTTTCTGCATTGGATATGTCAAGTTTATTTCCTACGTTTATTGTGACACACAATATGAGGTAATTAATCACTTAAGGCACTAGTGCATTCTCTGCATTCATTCAAATTCACTCCTGCAAATTGCCTAATCTTCCAAGGGTCAAAATCTGGCAACAGGCTGCTCTACACTGCCTACATATATGTATGCTAGGAACACACTGATGTTTAATCCATTCACATTACTAACATAGTTTTCCCTCTGCATGAGTTTGCTTGTATATAATCAGCTGAGATTCTCTGCAAAAGGACTATTTACCTTCTACATTTCTCATGTGCACGTTTTTATAATTTTAATGAAGATTGACAAATGAAAGGTTACCCCCAATCCACAGAATCTCTCCCAGATGAGTTATTTTATATACATTGGTACATCAAAGAATTCAGAGCCTGAATTCATGTTGAAGGCTTTCTGACATTGATAGCATTCATCCTAGTGGATAACACTGGATTTTGAAATATGATTTTTTCATACTCAGTACACATAAAGAAAATCTATACTGTGAAATCTCTGATGTTGTACAAGACATATTTTCTTCCCAAAGGCATGACTATGTCCATTGCATTGTTAGAGTTTGTTTCCATTATGAGTTAGCTGATGTACAATGAGATTTCTCTTTGAGGAGAAGGCTTTTCTGCATTCACTGCATACAAAAGGTTTCTCTCCTGTATGAGTTCGTTGATGAACAATTAGACGGCTCTTCACAGTAAAGCCTTTACCACATTCATTGCATCCATAAGGTTTTTCTCCAGTATGAATTTGCTTATGTAAAGCAAGCTCAGTTTCCAAAGCAAAGCCTTTTCCACATTCACTACATATACAAGACTTCTCTCCTGTATGAATTTGCTGATGTACAATGAGATAGCGTTTCATGGTGAAGCCTTTTCCACATTCACTGCACAAAAAGGGTTTCTCTCCAGTATGAGTTCGCTGGTGTACAACAAGATTGCTCTTAAAGGCAAAACCTTTTCCACATTCACTGCATATGTAGGGTTTCTCTCCAGTATGAGTTCGCTGATGTAACATCAGCCCACTATTCACAATGAAACCTTTCCCACATTCACTGCACCTATAAGGTTTCTCTCCTGTATGAGTTCGCTGATGTACAATCAGCCGACTCTTCAAAGGGAAGCCTTTCCCACATTCACTGCATATGTAGGGTTTCTCCCCAGTATGAGTTCGCTGATGTATTATGAGCATGCTTTTCACAGTAAAACCTTTTCCACATTCACTACATAGATATGATTTCTCTACTGTATGATTTCTCTGATGTACAATGAGATTACTCTTCCTGGGAAAGGCTTTTCCACATTCATTGCATACATAGGGTTTCTCTCCTGTATGAGTTCGTTGATGTTCGATCATACGGCTTTTCATGGTGAAGCCTTTCCCACATTCATTGCATATATACGGTTTCTCTCCTGTATGATTTCGCTGATGTATGATGACATAGTGCTTTGTGGTAAAGCCTTTCCCACATTCACTACAAACATAGGGTTTCTCTCCTGTATGAGTTCGTTGATGTATGATAAGCATGCTCTTCCCAGTGAAGCCTTTTCCACATTCACTACATACATAGGATTTCTCTCCAGTATGATTTCGCTGATGTACAATGAGATTACGCTTGCCTGGGAAGCCTTTTCCACATTCATTGCATACATAGGGTTTCTCTCCAGTATGAGTTCGCTGATGTTCTATCAGACGACTCTTCATGGTGAAGACTTTTCCGCATTCACTGCATATAAAAGATTTCTCTCTTTTATGAATTCTTTGATGTTCATTTAGCCTGGACTTTCTGGAGAACACTTTTGCACACAAAGTACATCCGTAAGGTTTTTCTCCAGTATGAACTCTCTCATGATCAGTGAGCTGAGACTTCTTGACAAACGCTTTCCCACATTCACTGCAGATGTGGGTTTTCTCTATTTCTTGAGTTCTTTGATGCTTACTGACTTGGGATTTGGTACTACTGGATTTTGTACTTACAGAGAATTTAGCTGCAGAATGAAGTTCTTCATACTTACCATGAAGAAATGATTTCCCATCTCCATTAAATTTATTAGAGTTCTTAATTTCACAGCTTTTGTTCTGGTTGACTAAACTTAAATTTGATTTCAAAGTTTTTATATATAACTGAAATGTATCATGATTTTCCCTGAAATGACAATGGCTTTTGGTTTGAGAGGCAATATTTCCAAACGCATTATGTTTATGGTGGTGTTCCACACTCTTCAGCATCCTTTGATTTTCCACGTGTTCCTGAAGATGGTCATCAACTTTGTTGTTTTCTGGGAAAGAAGAGAACAATGAATCCTTTCATATCTTGTTGGGGATAAAAGTGTTTTCTTAGGCTGGGCGCGGTGGCTCAAGCCTGTAATCCCAGCACTTTGGGAGGCCGAGGTGGGTGGATCACGAGGGCAAAAGATCGAGACCATCCTGGTCAACATGGTGAAACCCCGTCTCTACTAAAGATACAAAAAATTAGCTGGGCATGGTGGCGCATGCCTGTAATCCCAGCTACTCAGGAGGCTGAGGCAGGAGAATTGCCTGAACCCAGGAGGCGGAGGTTGCGGTGAGCCGAGATTGCGCCATTGCACTCCAGCCTGGGTAACAAGAGCGAAACTCCATCTCAAAAAAAAAAAAAAAGTGTTTTCTTTAAAAAAAAAGTCCTTGGTGTGTTTATTTTATTTTATTATTTATTTATTTATCTATATTTTTTTTGAAACAGAGTCTCACTGTTAGCCAGGCTGGAGTGCAGTGCCATGATCTCAGCTCACTGCAACCTTTGCCTCCTGGGTTCAAGCAATTCTCTCGCCTCAGCCTCCAGAGTAGCTGGGATAACAGGTGTGTGCCATTATGCCCAGCTAATTTTTGTATCTTTAGTAGAGGCGGGGTTTCACTATGTTAGCCAGGCTGGTCTCGAACTCCTAACCTTGGGTAATCCTCCCACCTTAGCCTCTCAAAGTGCTGGGATGATAGGCATGAGCCACTGCGCCTGGCCAGGTGGTTTTAAATATGGCTCTTTAATGACAATATTATCATAACAGTATAAGCAACTTCATGTATACACTTTGGTAAAGACATAAACAAACCAAAGGGTAAAAGCAGTCTGTGTGCAAATAAGGTTAGGCAGTTGATAATCTGTATAGATTTGACGGCTTTCTAAATAGGAAATTGCAAAACATGCAGACATAGTAAAATACAAGCAAGTCATTATTATCATTATTTAAGACAAAATCTTGCTCTTGTCACCCAGGCTGGAGGGCAATGGTGCGATCTCAGCTCACTGCAACCTCCACCTCCTGGGTTCAAGGGATTATCCTGCCTCAACCTCCCAAGTAGCTGGAATTACAGGTGCCTATCACCATGCCTGGCTAATTTTTGTATTTTTAGTAGAGATGAGGTTTCCCAATGTTTGCCAGGCTGGTCTCGAACTCCTGACCTCAGGCAATCCACCTGCCTTGGCCTCCCAAAGCGCTGAGATTACAGGCGTGAGCCACCGTGCCCAGCCTCAAGCAAGTCATTATTACAAGCAAACAACAGGGCTTGGGGGAACACCATTCCATAAAATTTGAGGAGACATCAGACCACAAAGGTGGAAAAGGCAACTGATCCAAAATGCTGAGGGTTGTATTTATTCACTCCACTAGTATTTGTTGAATGACTCCTATAGACAAGGCACTCTGCTGGCATTTGAAATTTATAAAATATGCCTTATTCTCACTGATGCTGAATTCTGGTTAGGAAAAACTGAATAAAGAAGAAACAAGATGAAAAAGGAAGTTGGAGATATTAAATGTGGTTTGAAGGAGCAGTGTAGATGGTGAAAGGTGGAGGAAAGCGGGATATATTTGTATAAAGAAAAGAAGATTAGCCGGGTGCAGTGGCTCACGCCTATAATCCCAGCTCTTTGGGAGGCTGAGGCGGGTGGATCACGAGGTCAAGAAATCGAGACCATCCTGGTCAACAAGGTAAAACCCCGTCTCTACTAAAAATACAAAAAATAGCTGGGCATGGTGGTGCATGCCTGTAGTCCCAGCTACTCAGGAGGCTGAGGTAGAAGAATTGCTTGAACCCAGGAGGTGGAGGTTGCGGTGAGCCGAGATCGTGCCATTGCACTCCAGCCTGGGTAACAACAGCGAAACTCCATCTCAAAAAAAAAAAAAGAAAAGAAGGTTAAATGATTAATTCAGTGGGGAGAGTGGTTAAGGAAAGTGAGGACTCAAAGATTACTAACTATAAGGCTTGAGCCACTTTGAAATGGTTATCAAATACGTAACACAGACATCAGCAATCTGGCTGGAGGTATAAATGGAGAAGGCAGCGTGGAAATAATCAGTACATATATATTATTTGAAAAAAACGGACTGAATTACTTTTTTTTTTTTTGAGACAGGTTCTCACTGTCACCCAGGCTGGCATGCAGTGGCACAAACTTGCCTCACTACAACTCCACCTCCCAGGCTCACCTCCCACCTTAGCCTCCTGAGTAGCTGGGACTACAGGAGCATGCCACCATGCTCAACTGATTTTTTGTAGAGATGGGGTCTTGCCATGTTGCCCGAGCTTGTCTTGAATTCTTGGGCTCAAGTGATCTGCCCATGTTGACTTCCCAAAGTGCTGAAACCATAGGTGTGAGCACTGGACCAGGATACCATTTTGAGAAGACGTGTAGAATAAAAGAAGAAGGTACAGAACTAAGGTTTTAGACATTCCAACGTGTAGTTTTGTGTGAGTAACCTTCCATATGGACACCGAGGAAGGAGAGCTGTGTAGATCCCAGGCACAATTAGTGCTTGAAGTATAACTTACTACTTACTTATATCTAGCTTATATATGTAATCATACTTAGTTCCATATAATCTTATATCTAGCTTATATAATCATACTTAGCTCCATATTATCTTAGATCTAGCTTAGATATATATAATCATACTTAGGTCCATACAATCTTTGTATATAATCATATAACAAATTGTAGTAGAAACTGTACAGATACATTTAGTGCTGATTTATATAATCCTTCTATATAACCATATAGTAGTTCGTAGCAGGAGGAATGCCTGGAGCAGTCACAGAGCAGAAGTACATGGGAAAAAGAGCCAGACCCAGGCAGTAACGCCCCTGCCTGAAAGGGCATATGCTATACGGCAGGTCAGGGCCTAGATGGCAGTACTCGGCACCCGCTACACCCGCTTGGAGAAAGAGTTATTCCTCCTGAAAAGGAGTTGTGGTACCTTGCATCCAGTTCTTGTGGGAAGCAGGCTTTCAGCCTGAGATCCCGTGAACAACTGAGGGAGAAAAACCCCTCTGGAGTAATCGCGCCATGGCAGCTATACACCCTGTCAGCTTTTTCTCTCTACTAGGCTGCCTCAAATCATCCTCCTATAAATTATCTTAGAGAAGAGCACACTGTGTCAGCTCCCACTGCATTGGTTTACAACATCCTTCTATAGGAATCCTTTGAAGTCTCCAGCCCCCAGATAAGAAGTGTTGCGCACGGCACTTGTTGCACACAGCCCACCTCCTTGCCTCAGTGACCTAATGGGGACTTTTTTATATACAACCCTCTACTACTGCACACAGCACAGCCCCCTACTATGCATGGCCCACCTCTCTGACTAGGTGACCTAATGGAGTGGCCCCCTTGCTTGCTACTCATGTGATTATGTATGCCTTATCATTAAGCCTATAGGTGACCTCACTCATAACCCTTCCCCCTGTCTTGTACCTCATAAATACAGACGCTTCTGGAAATGTGGGGCCTCGCCTGTCTCTGCTCACAGGTGGCGTGGCCCCCCAAGCCCAGCTGCTCTTTTCCAGTCCTGTGTCCTGTCTCTTTGTAGGGCTGTGGCCCTACAGTTTTGGGATTATTTAAGCCCCCTTAGAGGAACCAAACTGTGCCTACAAAGATCAGGGAAATATGCTTACCGAGATGTAGAGAATAAATACATTTACATACTTGTTGCCTGGCAAGTAAGAATTGGAAATCCCCAACTGTTGAACTTAAGTGAACTGAGATAGACTCGCGTGGTAATGCTGTTACTAAATTTGCCCCCTTCAATCTGTAGACTACTATCTAACTTTCCAAAAACATCCATCACATTTAGTGAACAATGCCTACAGTCAACCCACTAGTTTAGCTGTGTCACGTTATCCTATGTTCCATTAATTATGAAACAGGAAAACAATGATAGGAATTTTGCATGGCACACTGGCCAGTGTACCATGTAGCTGCCTTCAGAAGCAAACATGCGGCTGCATGGGGTATGAAACTGTCGCCTTCTTCAATCACATTCTGCATTCAGTAGAAAAGTCATTATCAAGGCCAAGCAGTTGGCTCACGCCTGTAAACCCAGCACTTTAGGAAGCTGAGATGGGCAGATCACTTGAGCTCTGGAGTTCCAGACCAGCCTGGGAAACATGGTGAGACACCATCCTTACAAAAAATACAAAAATTAGCCTGGCATGGTGACGTGCACCTGTAGTCTCAGCTACTTGGGAGGCTGAGGTGGGAAGATCGCTTGAGCACGGGAGGTCGAGGCTGCAGTGAGCCAAAATTGTGCCACTGCACTGTAGCCGGAGCAACAAAGTGAGACCCTGTCTCAAAAAAAAAGTCACATCCCATTTTTCCTGTTTCAATATCCCTGATATACTGTTTCCTCATCTGCCACCGACAGCATCTACTTCAGTAATGCTACATTTATGTCTCAGCATCAGTTAAGTTGCACTAAATGATGAATTTATTCCTTCTAGACAAAGGTTGTGCCAGCTTCACCTTCAGTTTTTCTTAAGGCATTTAGCTGTTCCTTACTGTTGCTACACTGCTATCATCCAGGTGAAAGGCCAGACTATAAGGTATCTTGTGAAAAGAAAAAAACATATAAAATTAACCAACCCTCAACCATGCTACCTCAATTACTCATATATAAAATCAAAAGTCGGCCAGGCACGGTAGCTCACACCTACAATCCCAGTACTTTGGGAGGCCAAGTTGGGTAGATCACGAAGTCAGGAGTTCAAGATCAGCCTGGCCAAGATGGTGAAACCCCTCTCTACTAAAAATGCAAAGATTAGCTGGGCGTGGTGGCAGGTGCCTGTAATCCCAGCTACTACGGAGGCTGAGGCAGAGAATTACTTGAACCCAGGTGGTGCAGGTTGCAGTGACCCAAGATTGTGCAACTGCACTCCAGGCTGGTAACAGAGCGAGACTCCATCTCAGAAAATAAATAAATAAAAATAAAATCAAAAGTCATCTTGATTAAAGAAAGTTCACATTACCATGAATATTACCGTTTCTGCTCCAAGATTTCTCCAACAAATAGCTTCTATCACTGCCCTGTACTTGGCAACTCCAAGCCAATCTTTTGATAGTCAAGCCCACGGCCTTGCACAATTCCTGTTTCATGCCTTCATTCTTAATTCATGTCACTGTCTTCCTAATTTAAAATCTAGATATGCCTTGTGCACATCATACTCTTGCTGCAATTCTGACTATCCTGCCATGTGGGAAGAGATGGCCAGGGGCAGACCCATGTTACTTATACAGTTAAATGATTACAAGCTTGCTTTGCTTTTTATACACTGAGATCTGTGCCACGGATCATATCCAAACTATGGTGCAGTAAAATAAAAGCAGAGATCAGGTGGTAACAGGAGGCTTATGGTAAAGACATCTGAGAGCGCCCCACAACTGTGGAGCAGTGCAGTGTGGTTGCAGAGCAGCGAAAAAACTGCTTTGGTCCCACAACTCTTCCTAACATAGAGTTTGTGTAACAATCTCGTAAAGGGAGCTTTACTGGGAAGAAATGCAACCTCTGCTCATAAGATCTCAGAGGGTCTTCACAGATGGGTGCTGGTAAGGCTAGAAAGCCTTGCAGGGCAGACACCAGAATGCCACAGGCTCTGCCATGTTCTCAGAATACGGAGCAATTCTCAGGAGATAAAAGCCCCTTAATGCATTGTGTGTGGTCAGATTTTATGGTGCCTTATCCCCTATACTTCTGTTGCCAAAACACCTGGTTAAACAATAGGTGGGAAAATATCAGTGTCCTTAGTTAGCAGTTCTTAGGAGAACCACGTGTGCTACTGAATGCTGCAGACAAATGCTCTTCCTCCAGCTATCTTCCTCCTCAACCCTCCTCCCCACAGCTGCAATATTAACAAGATAATACACCTCATAAAAGCACCTGGAGCCCAGAGGTCAGGGCCAACCTGCACCCACAAGAGTGCGTTGGACCCCTGGACCTATGCTGTAAAATTCTATTCTTGTGTCTTTGTCTTTATTTCTTTTCCCACTCCATCATTACTGCTGATGCACGGGACGCCCATGCACAGGGTTGGGCTGGTTCCCAACAGCGCTGATATGCTCTATTTCCTCTGTATTCCTAAATTAACCACTTTATTGTTAATTTTTACAGTAATCTTCTGTGTAGTGAGGAACTAGATCGAATCTCATCCAAAGAGAGGTCTAGCATTTGTTTTAGCTATTAGGAAATGATCTCTAGGCCCCTGGAATGTCCTGTCCCACAGGAGTGTCTTTGTTTGCCTGATGGCTTTATGATAGGGGCTTTGGGCCATGACATATCAGTTCCAGCCTTTGGAAAAAACGGGACACTCTAGATATTAGCCCAGCTTCTGGGAAAGCCTGAAGACGAAAGGTCAGCCAGATAGGTGGGCTGTATGTGACTGAAACCCAATCAAAAGTCTGGCCACCAAAGGCTCAAGTGAGCTTCCCTAGTTGGCAATACTCTGTATTGTCACACACCGTGGCTGGGAAGAAATTTAATGTCCACAGTGAGAGAAGGACCAGAAGTACTGCACTTGGACCCCCTCCTGGACTACAAGTGACCCGGCAATAATACTCCTAGGTGAAGGCTCAAGAAAAATGAAAACATGTTTCTGAAAAAACTGTACACAAATGTTCATGCAGCATGATTCATAAAAGCCAAAAAGCAGAAATAACCCAAATGTTCATCCAACAGATGAATGGATAAGTAAAAATATGGTATATCCATACAATGGAATATTATTCAACAATAACAAGAAGTAACAGAACTGAAGTCCTGACACATGCTGAAGAATGGAAGAATTTCAAAACATGCTAAATGAAAGAAGCCAGACACAAAAGACCATATATTTTGATTCTATTTATATAAAATGTCCAGAACAGGCAAATCTATAGAGATAAAAAGTAGATTCGTGATTGCCTAGGACTAAGGGCTTGGAAGGAAAATTTTTTTTAAGTAATTCAGTGAAATCCAAAATTCACTAAGGTGATGGTCACATAACTGTTCACAACTACAAAGCACTGAAAAATAAACTTTAAATTGGCAAACTGTATGGTATGTAAAATACCTAAGCTGTTAAAAAAAACCAATCTATAATGGGAAGAACACATTAGGGAAATGAATACAATGCTACCGTCTAAGATGAACTAAAGGAAAAGCAGAAATCAAATGTACAGAGGAAGTACTCTGAGGTAGACATAAATTATGACCTGGTTTGGACTAGAACTGATGTAAGATGCGAAACAGTCCCTTCTAGGTAAAAACTCAATAAAATTGTAGAGACTTTTAAGAAGAGAACTCCTTAGTAGAGGACATTCGGTGTAACACCAGCACAGACAGGACGGATGTATGGTACTAAACGAGAACATAACCTTAAGATTGCAAGGGTTTTTGGTGGAGAGAAAACGATTCCTATTCGTTTTTTTTTTTGAGACGGAGTTTCGCTCTGGTTACCCAGGCTGGAGTGCAATGGCGCGATCTCGGCTCACCGCAACCTCCACCTCCTGGGTTCAGGCAATTCTCCTGCCTCAGCCTCCCGAGTAGCTGGGACTACAGGCATACACCACCATGCCCCGCTAATTGTTGTATTTTTTAGTAGAGACGGGGTTTCACTTCATTGACCAGGATGGTCTCGATCTCCTGACCTCGTGATCCACCCGCCTCGGCCTCCCAAAGTGCTGGGATTATAGGCGTGAGCCACCGCACCCTGCCTAATGATTCCTATTCCTTAGGTAGTCACTGCTTCTGTGTCTGCAGACACTCACACAGCCTTCTCTTACTGACTATAATATGACTTATGCATCTTGCTGGTTCTCACGTACCTGGACAGATTCGACTGTGCCTTTCATCTTCTACTGTCCATGGTTCTTCTCCTCGTTCCAACTTGGAGAGTGCATCTGGCTTGCTGACTTGAAAACCTGTTCATGGGAAATGACAGAAGACTTAGACGCAATGGATTGGGCTGGAATATGTAACATGAGAGAGTGTTACATTTAGGTGACGGATAGTTTTCACATCTGCAAAGTAGAGGCTTTTCTCTCCGGAAAGGGCAGATTACAGTCAGACCTTAATATCTGAAAATTTCATATCCAGGGATTCAACCAACGATGGATTGAAAATATTTTTTAAAACAACAATAAAAAATAACAATACAATAACAAAAAATACAAAGTGGCTCTTGCCAATAATCCCAGCACTATAGGAGGCTGACATGAAACCAACACTTGAAGCCAGGAGTTGGAGACCTGCCTGGGCAACACACAGACTCCATCTCTACCAAAAAAAAAAAAAATTGGCCAAGCATGGTGGTTTGCACCTGTAGGCATAGCTCCTCAAAAGGCTGAGGCAGGAGGATCTCTTGAATCCAATTCAAAGCTGCAGCAAGCCAATGAAGGCACCACTACATTCCATCCTGGGTGACAGCAAGACCCTGTCTCTAAAGAAAAAAAAATAATAATAAAAAACAAAACATAGAGTATAACAATTATTTACATGGCATTTACATTGTATTAAGTATCAAGCGTAACCTAGAGATGATTTAAAGAATTCGGGAGGAGGTGTGTGTAAGTTATATGCAAATACAATGCCATACATGAGACTCGAGCATCTGTGGATTTCAAAGCTTTGGAAAGTTGTGAAACCAATCCCTCTTAGACAATGAGGGATACATCCTTTTATCAGAAGCCAGAGGATGCACTAAAAATCTGCTATTCAGAGCACTGCAGTGACTTCCAAGGGTAAGCAGCTGAGAAAGCAAAGGCCACAGACTGGACACCTTCCAGGTGACCCAGGGCATCTGTCCTTACCCATTGATACCAGGTTGCTGTAGATCTCCATCATCACATTCCGGTACAAGTCCTTCTGAAAAGGGTCCAGGAGCTGCCACTCCTCCCAGGTGAACTCCACCGTAACATCCTCCAGTGTGAGCGATTCCTGTAAAATAAACAGAGCCTTGATTAATAGTAAGTGTTTCTCTTTTATTGACATGAAAAGAATGTGAAGGAAGTTGTCCCGCTGACCTTAACCACATAGACTGCATGCGTCTATAAGCCTATTGTATTTTTTATTGCCAGAGAATTAATCTCAAGTTTTCTATAATTGTACAGTGCCTGCTTGCTCAACAAAAATTAAGGTTTTATGTCAAATTCTCTCAGTAAAAACAGGTTTTATGTATGAATTTTAATTTCAGTATATATTGACCAGTCAAGAAAGTATATGCTACTGACATCTAGATAACTGAAATCATTGTTTTTTTGCTGTAAGCCTTCCCAGCTAATACTAGCATGAGACATGCAAAGACTCTAGAGGCTAGAATCACAGGATACTATATTCATGTTTAATTATTAAATGGATTAAAAAATAGAAATATATAGAAGCATAAGAAACTATTAAAGATGAATCAAACTGAAAACTTATTCTTGGAAATATATATCAAATATATATCTATACACACACACATACATATGTATATATATGTATACAGTCGCAAGTATGTGTGTCTATTATCAGAAAGGATATATTAGATACACTGAAGATATAATTAGTGAGTTGGAATTCAGAGTAAAAACAATAACAGGGCCAGGTGCAGTGGCTCACACCTGTAATCCCAGCACTTTGGGAGGCTGAGGCAGGTGGAAACCTTGAGCTTAGGCATTCAAGACCAGCCTGGGAAACATGGTGAAATCCCGCCTCTACCAAAAAGACAAAAATTAGCCAGGTGTGGTGGCACACACCTGTGGTCCCAGCTACTTGGGAAGGTAGGTAAGGTGGGAGGATTGCTGGAGCCCAGGAAGTTGAGGCTGCAGTGAGCTGTGATCACGCCACTGCATTCCAGCATGGGTGACAGAGTGAGATCCTGTCTCAAAAAATTAAAAAAACTGAAAAATGAAGCAGAGACACAAAGTGAAAAAAAAGTATGAAGGAGAGTTTATTAAATGTGGAAGACAGAGTGAGGCCTAACATAGGCCTATACATCGTTTTTGAAATATAATATTGAAATAGGAGAAGCAATTTCCAAAGAGCTGAGTGAGGAATTTTCAGAACTGATTAAATATCCTATAACTCAGATTTAGTTATATCCTACAACTTCAGAACTGATTAAATATCCTATAACTTCAGAACTGATTAAATATCCTATAACTCAGATTTAGTAAACCAACAAAGCAAAGCAGAAAATCTACATCTAGATGTAGGACTGAAACAATTGAACATCAGATGCATATATGAAGACAACCATGAACAGGAGGAAAAGATGCATTACCATCAAAAGACAGACAGAATGTCCAAACAACTGACTTCCACAAAAATAAAGGAAGCAAGGGAAGTGCAGAATAACATCTTCAATGTCTTGATTTTGTGGCAACCGGCAAATTGTATGGTATGGCCTAGCCCCGAATGCCACAATAAATTGAGACGATCTTGTCAGCGAAACTGCCACTCTCCTATCTCGACATGACTTATAATAACATGGTAGTGGGAAGGAAAGAGCTAGGTGAAAATTGATGGGATAATCTGTCCTCGTGTAATTGCAGAGATTAATACACAGAGAAGAGAATGGACTTGGTAATATCTGCAAATTCTTAATGCTGCTGATCTTATCACATTCTGAATTATTTCACATGAGAAATAAATCTGGGGAAAAAACCCCCTTAGGTTTCTACCTAATTAATACTCAAAAATAAGTTTTCCTCTTGAAAGTCCTAACCAGAAAGCAGTAGAAGCAACTATGAAATATATTCATGTTCAAAGCCATAAAGGAAAGAAAAATGACAGGCTAAAAAAAACACTTGGAGTAAACAGAAGAACAATACGTAGCAGATATAAATAACTCATTAACCAGTAACAAAGGTTTTTTTGTTTTTTTTTTTTGAGACGGAGTTTCGCTCTTGTTACCCAGGCTGGAGTGCAATGGCGCGATCTTGGCTCACCGCAACCTCCGCCTCCTGGGTTCAGGCAATTCTCCTGCCTCAGCCTCCTGAGTAGCTGAGATGACAGGCACACGCCACCATGCCCAGCTAGTTTTTTGTATTTTTTAGTAGAGATGGGGTTTCACCATGTTGACCAGGATGGTCTCGATCTCTTGACCTCGTGATCCACCTGCCTTGGCCTCCCAAAGTGCTGAACAAAGTTTTTTTAATGTAAAAGTTATAAAGTCAGGCATTTCACAAGAGAAAAAAATCCAGTTGGCCAAGACATACACAAAAAGGGTTTCAACCTCACCTGTGATGAGGAAATGCAAAGTAAGACAAAAGAATACTGGACCATTGAAAACTGTGTAATTTGATAATGTCCTATTTTTAAGTATTGGCAAAGATTTGAAGGAACAAAGGACTCCTGTATCAGTCTCTATGTGGCAGGCACTCACTTAAATACTTTACGTAGTTTAACAATATTTTTATGTATGACTTTAGACAAATGGAATTTTATATAGTTAATATTCTTCAATTAATTACAGTGGTTATTCCTTTATATTCTAAAACTATGCCATCTAAGGTAGGAGTGTCCAATCTTTTGTCTTCCCTGGGCCACACTGGAAAAAGAAACATCTTGGGCCACGCTAATGACAGCTGAAAAAAAAAATTCTCATAATGTTTTAAGAAAATTTACAAATTTGTGTTGGGCTGCATTCAAAGCCATCCTGGGCTGCGTGCAGCCCACAGACCAGACCACAGGTTGTACACGCTTGATCTAAGGTGACCAACAGAAGAAGCCATAATAAATGTGTTTATATATACAGACACATACATAAAAGACACAGATGTATGTATTAGAAGCCATACATACATATACATACAGAGAGGCACACAGTTTGGTGACAGCAAGTACGTGCTACCAAACATCTGTTGAAGCAGTACAAGGGGATTAGGAAGTAAGTTATGAAGAAGGAATTTACTTTCTTAAACAGTGTGTACTGCATCATTAGAATTCACTTCCCTTTGGGGCTGGGCGCAGGGGTTCACACCTGTAATCCCAGCACTTTGGGAGGCCAAGGTGAGTGGATCACCTGAAGTCAGGAGTTCGAGACCAGCCTAACCAACATGGCGAAACCCCATCTCTACTAAAAATACAAAAATTAGCCAGGCATGGTGGCATACACCTGTAATCCCAGCTACTCAGGAAGCTGAGACAGGAGAATGGCTTGAACCCGGGAAGCGGGGATTGCAGTGAGCTGAGATCACACCATTGCACTCCAGCCTGAGCGACAGAGTGAGACTCTTACCTCAAAAAGAAAAACCACACAAACAAAAAAAAAACCCACAATTTTTTCCTTTTGGAATCCATGAGTAATTTACATAATTACAAAATATAAAAGCAATAAAAGTATGTAAGAATTGGAGATGAAAATGCAGAAGGATTCTGTATATTCAGAGATGAGGTGAAATTATCAAACATGGCACCCAACAACTCAAGACCTTATCAGACAACTCCCTAATGCCAAATCTGTAGTCACATGCCAGGTCAGCCACCTGTTCAGGACAAATGCACGTTAAGCACGCCTTCCATTTTCCTAGGCCACTTAGATTTTATTCTAAATAAGCTCACACAGACACACAAGACTGAGTCCTATGAGTGGTCTTGCTTTCGTCCCCTGAAAAAACTGTGTCAGTGCCCTGAGTTTGCCCGGTCTAGTTCCATAGGAGTATCTGAGGAACCCTCTAACAAACAGCAGTAAGAAATCTTCTGCCTTTATTAGAAAGCTAGTTCAAAACACTGTTAACCACATCACCTCTCAGAAGGATAGCAAATTTTTCTTGAGCTCTAACTGCCATGAAATAATGATCTACTGAGGAAGCTCTCCTTTCTCCTCGGTTACTGTATATTATATAACTCAGCATGACTCTCTTGTACTGGCTGTCAGAGACATCAGATGCAAGCTGACAGCTAACGTAATGGAAAAGATCTTCTAGCCTGGCGTTATGTTCCAACATCAGTTATTTTGTAGGAATCATATAAATACTATATTCCTGATCTTTGCCATGATGTTGGAGTTAGATTTAAAGTTTATTTCTCTCTAGATTCTGAAATGATTTCTTACAGGTCTCTACAAATCCACTATGGAATAAAGGAGAGAGTAAAATAGAGAAAAGTCACCTGGGCATTGAGCATTTTCTTCTGTCGTGGGAAGTGGCCAGCACCGGGATACTGGGTCTTTGTCGCCTCGGGATCTGCCTTAAATGTCTAGTTAGAAACCCTGGTCACTACCAGTGAAGGGTATTCACAGAAATCAAATCTAGGTCCTGGAATCTTCCTCTTTCTTCATTCATTTCTTGTCTCTTCCCAGGGTAGCCAGGACCTGTGGACTGGAGAGCAAAACAACTTTCAGGCGTACATTCACCTTAACGTGTGGCCCTGAGTATCTGTCTCTTTACTTGGTTCTCTCAAACCAGTGAAGTGCAAGACCCTCAATGTAGGTTGAATGCCTCTCTTCTGTGAAGTGTGGAAGTAACATGAAGGTGAAAGGAAAGGTCACAAAGGATAATCCACACAGCATCATGCCTAAGTAGTAAGTAATTTTTGTATCCGTTTTTTAAATAAGGCCATGTGGATGATGAAAAACTGTACATTTTCTCCTTTGTACGTTACCTTCACACCTCTTTAAAAGCCTTTATATAAATTTAAAAGTGTTTATATACAGCCAGGCACAGTGGCTCATGCCTGTAATCCTAGCACTTTGGGAGGCCAAGGCAGGCAGATCTCCTTAAGCTGAGGTCAGGAGTTTGAGACCAGCCTGGTCAACATGGTGAAATCCCGTCTCTACTAAAACTACAAAAAATTAGCTGGGTGTGGTGAAGGGTACCTATAATCCCAGCTACTCGGGAGGCTGAGGCAGAAGAATGGCTTGAACCCAGGAGGTAGAGGTTGCAGTGAGCCAAGATCATGCCATTACATTCTAGCCCGGGCAATAAGACAAGATTTTATCTAAAAAAAAAAAAAGTGTTTATATACACACTTCAATATGAAGAACAAGAAACACACTGAAAAAAAAAGGAAGGATACGGAGAGAAGGAATATGAGGTATAAATACAAATTTATAAAATAATTCAAAAATATAAATACTGGAAAAATAGCTGCCTTTATATACTAACATATAAAACCTGAAAGGAAACATGGATAAAAAATATGTAGTACATTTGCAAGAGGAAGGATAAAAATGGGCTCTTATTAATTTGTGCAGCAGTAATTTAAAAAAATAGACTCTTAGATAGAAAGCTTATTCATCCCCTTTCCCATCTCCCAAAAAAACTTTCATTTTCTGCAGGTTCAAGAGTATGGGTTGTTGTGGAAAGACATAGGGTTAGAAACTCACAGTGGAGGAGGGCCTTGGACCTGAAACTTTTAGGAAATGGTAACGTTCATCACGTCTGTTGCAGCAGCCAAAGTCTGAGAAACACACACACACCAGCCAGGACTCCTTAGGAAATGTTAATGTTCAACTCTGTTGCAGCAGCCAAAGTTCGAGACACACACACTCAGCCAGGACTCTAGGAAATGTTAACGTTCATCAAGTCTGTTCCAGCAGCCAAAGTTTGAGCTACACACACACACACACACACACACACACACACACACACACACACACACACACACACCAGCCCGGACTCCTGTGCAGATTTCAGCTTTCACTTACTTGTCTCTACACAAAAGACTCCGCCAGATTAAAACGAAAACCGGAGTAGATACACTCGTACACTGGCTTCCCTTAATGATTCCTCGATCACTGAGCCTCCCATTAATCCAGAATGTGAAACAGAAGTCACATTCATTGACGACAGCCACCCCATCAGTTCTCAATCACTGAGCCCCACAAGGGAGTGACTTGCGAATACCCCAATTCCTGACCTCAGGACTATCGGTCGTTGATCTACTCAGGCCTTTAATCACTGACCACCCAGAGCCTCCATAAGGGACACTCAAAGATACCCCATCACAGACACCTACCAGCGCCCCTCCAAAGAAGACACCCGCCCCCCCAACCCCAACCCCAACCCCCAACCCCGCACTACCTCCACGGTCTAGCGCCACCATCAACGCAGACAGCCTCAGAATGCTCCCTCCCACAGCGTTTCCACGGCCTGACCCACATACTGACCTGACTGTCCTTGGAATCGCCGCGACTTCTTAAAGGCCGAACTTCCCTAAACAACTTCCACTTCTGGGCCCTTCGCCCAGCTCCCTCCCGCATAAACCTCCAGAGAGGGTCCACAGGGTTTCCCGGGAAAGCGGAATGCGGGCTTCCGGTTTTTCCTCCGGAAGAGACTCGCCAGCACCGCCTTCGCTTCGCTGCTCTGGGGGCGGCCATCTTTGAGTACGTGACGTACAGAAGGCAGAGCATCCGCAAGATGCGGTGGGCAGAGGCCTCTACAACTGTCCGATTTCCAGACACCTCAGCCCTGGCAGAAAATGGAGAGAGTATTAGAGGCTTGAGTTCACACAGGCAATGGCGTGGGGGTAAAGTACCCTGAACGGACAGGAAACAGAATAAGTTGGTCTTCTCATTGAAGGGGACAGGGAACGGCGCAAACTTCTCAAAGGCCGGAGCCCATTACACAAACGAGCGGGATCCGTTCTTAGCGGTCATGACGACTGTGACGTCTCAGCTCAGTGGAAAATTTAAGTCACTTCTGGCACCTCAATCACTGTTCTAAATGCAAAGCGTTTTAGAGGCCGTATAAGAAAGGAAGCAAGCGGGACTAAAAAAAAAACGACGCGTTACAAGTAACCGCGCCGTTGGGCGAGAGCACCGTGGGCGCGGCCATCTTAAGGGAAGTTCGGTGTCCGTACAGCAGAACTAACGCTTTCTGGGAAGTTTGCGGTGGAACTGGCCCGTGGAAATGTCTTCACAACAAGCGGCTCTGGGAAGGTGAGGTGGTATGGGGGAATGCAGCAGTGACAAAATGAGCTGGAAAAGTCGACCTCGCGACCGTCTTTCCAGCCTCATCCCAATCAGGCCTTTTACCCTTCTGCGATTATGAAACACGCACTCTGGGCAGCCGGCGAGCTGTGCTGTCACTGTAGATTTGTAGAATCATACTGTATGCACTCTTTTTATCAGTGTATGTACTCCAGCCTGAGCGACAGGGAGTTTACATTATAAAAATGTCAATTTACAGGGATGGTTTGAGAATCTTGTTTGTATGCACTTAAAACCAGCTACAAAACGTGAATCAACAAGTGACAAGTGAAAAGAAAACTAATCTAGGTGGAGCACAGAGGATTTTTAGGGTAGTGAAAGTCCTCCTTATGTTACTCTGATGGTGGGTACATGCCACTGTATAATACTTGTCTAAATCCACACAATGTGCATGTGAACTAAATACAAACTATGGATGTTGGGTGATAACGTAATCCCACTTTAGTGGGGAATGTTGATAACGGAGGAGCTATACAGAAAATCTCTGTACTACTACATTTTGTGGGAACCTAAAATTGCTGTAAAAAATATAGTTGAGAAACAAATGAATTGGAAAATAGAATTAGAAATAAAAATAATCAAAATTGAAAATTGAATTAGAAAATACTTCAGAATGTATTTGTGGTGATGTTCTTTAGAAACCCATACTGTTTCCAGGAATTGGCAATGCGAACAAAGGTTTTCAGAAATATTCTGAGCTCACCAAACATGCACTGTCGTTGTGAATACTGGCGAGTTGATAAATTGCAGGTTTTTTTTTTTTGCAAAGCTGCTATTTCAGAATCACAAACTTACAGCACAGGAACCAGCTGGCTCCCCCTCCAACACACTGGTACAGTCCTCCCGCCTTATCTACAGTTTCACTTTCCATGGTTTCAATTACACACGGCAGCTGTGGTCCAAAAATATTAAATGGTATATTCCCATAATAAGTAATTCATGTTTTAAATGGTGCACTCTTCTCATAAATATGATAAAACCTCATTGTTCCACCCAGGACATAAATCATCCCTTTATATAGTGCATACACACTAAATATGCTACCCATCTGTTAGTCACTTAGCCGTCACCTCAGCCGATTAACAGTATTGCAGTGCTTGTATTCAAGTAACTCATTTTACTTCATTAATGGTCCCAAAGCCCAAAAGTAGTGATGCTTGCAATGTGAATGTGACAGAGAAGGTGTAAGCTACGCACAATGGCATGCAACTGTAGTCTCAGCTACTTAGGAGGCTGAGGTAGGAGGATTTATTGAGGCCAAGAGTTTGAGCCCAGTTTGGGTAACATGGCAAAACCCCATCTTTAATGTAAATTTAAAAATCGATTAGCTAGGCATGGTGGTGCACATCTGTAATCCTAATTGCTCAGGAGGCTGAGGCAGGAAAGCTGCTTACTGAGGCTGTAGTACAGAGATCTCACCTGTGAATAACCACTGCACCCCAGCCTGGGTGACATGGCAAAAACCCCTTAAAAAAAGAATAGAAAAGAGAGAGAGGAGGAGAGGGAGGAAAGGAAATAAGGAGGAGAGGGGCAAGAAAAAGAAAAAGCAAGAAAGCTGTAAAGTACCTCCTTTAAGTGAAAGTTCTTGCTGTATAAGAAAAAAATCATATGCTGAAGCTGCTAAGGTTTATTGTAAGAAATCTGCACAGGATAGCATTGAAATCTCCTTTGACGTGATCAAAACAAAAAAAATCTGCATATGAAAGACTGAATAAAAACATAGTAGTGCTACTTTGCTGTCACATGTCAAAACTTTACTGAAACCGTATATACATGCTTCAGTACTATGGAGTCTCAGGCATCCACCAGGGAGTCTTGGAAGGTAACCCATGGGTAAGGGGGACTACTGTATTTGCAAAAAACTGTTGCTGATTCTACTATTAAAAAAAACCCGTTATATATTATTTCAACCATGAAAGCATAATGGTGCAGTGTCTGTTAGTTCCTTACTAAGGTGGAATGAAACTGTTGGTAAAAGGAACATGACTGAGTTATGAACAAAAATGATAGTATTTTATTAATTAAAACATGAGACTTCTGATACATTCTGAATGTAACAGCAGTAAAATATAAACAGTTAACTGTGAATCCCACTTATGAACATGCTATTCTGGTTCTTTTGGTTAAACTCTCCTGATAACTGCTCTCTTCTATTTCCAAGAATAAGATTACATTCTGATTAATCCTTGACATATAACAGCTATCATTCAATAGAGACGACCACCATTATCCTGCAGTTTCTCTCATACAATCGTCTCTAGCAACCTATCACTCACCTTCCATGAAAATCCTCAATCTGAATCTATCAATGTCCTTCCTGCTGTTTCTTGGTCAGTTATCAGGCAACTGTTTCCCATATCCCAAAGTAACAGTCTATTTGTAAAAGGACACCCTGATTGAACACAAGCCCAGTGACTTATATTGTAGATTTACATTGTTCTCCACCATACCCCATGCTGCTTAACTCACACAGTACAGTGGCCTTGATCTTCCAGAAAACATGGATATGAAGAAGCCACACCTAATGAAGTAGGCCCCTCATCTTACTGATTTATTCCGAGACCATAAGGAAAGATGTGCAGGAAAGGCAACAGACTTCATACTTTAGGATGAAGGTCACAAATAGTAAAGTAGCCTTTTTAAGAAACGTCCAAGTGAATATAATTGTTATGTGAACGGAATTGGCCACTGCCACATATGCTCTTGCTCCTTTGATGTACATACTACCAGGGGTTTTCACAAATTTTATCTTGTAGTTACAGTATTCACCATTCCACGTCAATCCTGGATGGAGCAGCACACTTAGTATTTGTAGCATGGTTTACCTAATATGGAATGAGAAATGGCTTAAAATTTTACCATATTGATTACGTTTCCAAGGTTTCTCTCCAGTATGAATAATTTGGTAAAGCCTGAAGACACACTACTGATTAAATGTCCTTCCATGTTAAGCACACTCATTTGGCTTTTCTCCTGCATAAATTATCTCAAATTCCAAAAATGTGAACATTTGATTTTTCATTTTTTTGAGGCAGTGTTGAACTTGTCACCCAGGTGGAGTACAATAGCACAGTCTCAGCTCACTGCAACCTCCACCTCCTGGGTTCAAGCAATTCTCCTGCCCGGGCCTCCCAAAGTGCTCAGGTGTAAGCCACCACACGTGGCCATTTGATTTTTTTAAAAAAGGCTTACCACATTTGTTACATTTGTAAGGCTGTGGTCCTGTATGAATACTCTGATGTTTGTTCTGATGTTCAGGTAAGAAGCCTTAGCGCACACATTCCATTCATGTGGGTCCTGTCAAAGATGTATATTCTGATGTCTAGTGAGTTCAGATACCTGGGGAAAGCCTCTAGCACATACATTTAAATGATTTCTTTCCAGTATAAACTCTAATGTCAAGTAGTGACTGAACTCTGGTAAAGCTTTTGCCACACTCGTTTCATTTGTAAAGCATATCTGCACTTCAAGTTACTCAGAGATTCACAAGTTTTGACCTTATTCTTACCACACATATTACACTTCTGTGATGTCTCTCCAGGATTTATATTCTTATGCCTCATGAACAGTTGCTTAAAACTTAGCTATATTCACTGCATGTGTAAATTTATCAACTCATAATTGCATTGCTAGAAAGAAATACCTAAGGCTGGGTAATGTATAAAGAGGTTTAATTGGCTCACAATTTTGCAGGCTTTACAGAAACATGGTGCCGGCATCTGCTTACTCTCTGGGGAAGCTCATGATGGTGGAAGGTGAAGGGGGAGTGGGCATGTCACATGGCCAGAAGGGGAACAAACAAGGGAGGTGCCATTTGTGTGTATGTGTAAAGCAAAATCTCACTCTGTCACCCAGGCTGGAGTGCAGTGGCGCAATCTCGGCTCACTGCAACCTGCAGCCTTGAGGGTTCAGGTGATTCTCCTGACTCAGCCTCTCGAGTAGCTGGTACTACAAGTGCCCGCCACAAAGTCCTGCCAATTTTGTGTAATTTTTGGCAGAGACAAGGGTTTCACCACGTTGGCCAGGCTGCTGTCTCTCGAACTCCTGACCTCAAGTGATCCACCCACCTTGGCCTCCTAAAGTGCTGGGATTACAGGCATGAGCCATGGCGCCTGGCCACTTTTCAACATCCAGACCTCATGAGAACTCACTATCACAAGGACAGCACTAAGGGGATGGTACTAAACCTTTCTTGAGAAATCCACCCCATGATCCAATCACCTCCCACTAGGCTCCTCCAATACTGGAGATTAAGTTAGGGATTTCAGAGGGAAGGGACAAATATACAACCTGTATCAGTAAGTATAAATTATTTGGTGATCCCAGAAGTTAGGACAATGTCTAATGGTCTTTCCACATTCAGTTTAGTTGTAAGGTTCTCTCCAGTATGTTTTAACTGATGTTTAGTGAGGCCTGAGCGACTAATGTAAGATTTGCTACACTCATTACATTTATAAGGTTTGTCACCAGAATGAAGTCGTTGGTGTTTAGTGAGGCAAGACCGCCGCCCAAATGCCTTGCCACATTCAACACATTTGTATGGCTTCTCTCCAGTATGATTTCTCTGATGGTACACCAAGTTCGACTTTTCGATAAAAGCTTTCCCACATTCATCACATTTATAAGGTTTCTCTCCAGTATGCATCATCTGATGATTAAGCAGAATTGAGCGCACTCTAAAGGCTTTGCCACACTCATCACATTTGTAAGGTTTCTCTCCAGTATGAATACTCCAATGACGTGCTAGGCCTGAGCGATAACGGAAGACTTTGCCACATTCATTACATTTGTAAGGTTTCTCTCCAGTATGAATTCTCCAATGCCTTGCAAGGGTTGTAGTGGAATTAAAGACTTTCCCACATTCAACACATTTGTATGGCATCTCTCCAGTATGTCTTCTCTGATGGTATACCAGACTTGTTTTATGACTAAAAGTTCGATCACATTCACTACATCTGTGGGGTTTCTCCCCAGCAGGGTTTCTGTGATATCGTGCAAGTTTTGAGCTTTGGATAAAAGCCTCGCCAAACTCATTACAATGGTAAGATTTCTCTCCAGTATGAATTACCAGATGTTTAGTGAGGCTTGAACGCTGAGTATAGGCTTTGCCACAATCATTACATTTGTAAGGTTTCTCTCCAGAATGAATTTTCCGATGACGTGCTAGGCATGAATAGTAACTGAAGACCTTGCCACACTCATTACACTGGAAAGGTTTCTCTCCAGTATGACTTCGCCTATGAATTGAAAGGTTTCCACTGTCAATGAAGACCTTGCCACATACATTACATTTGTAAGGTTTCTCTCCAGTATGCATTCTCTGATGACGTGCTAGGCATGAATAGTAAGTGAAGACCATGCCACATTTATTACAACGGAGAGGTTTCTCTCCAGTATGACATCTCATATGAACTGAAAGGTAACCACCATAATTAAAGACCTTGCCACACACATTACATTTGTAAGGTTTCTCTCCTGTATGAATTCTCTGATGTATAGTGAGTAATGAGCCCCAATTAAAGGCTTTGCCACATTCATTACATTTGTAAGGTTTCTCTCCAGTATGAATTCTCTGATGCACTGCAAGATGTGAATGTTGACTGAAGACCTTGCCACATTCATTGCATTTGTAAGGTTTCTCTCCAGTATGAACTCTCCGATGCCCTGCAAGACGTGAACGTTGAAAGAAGACCTTGCCACATTCATTACATTTGTAAGGTGTCTCTCCAGTATGAATTATCTGGTGCCTTACGAGTTGTGAACTTTGATAAAAGACCTTGCCACATACGTCACATGCATATGGTTTCTTTTCTGCATGGATTATATGATGTGTACTGAGGCTTGAGTTCCGTTTAAAGGTTTTGCCACACTCATTACATTTGTAGGGTTTGTCTCTACTATGAACTGTCTGATGAGTTGCAAGAGAGGAACTTTGACTAAAGCACTTTCCACATTGATTACATTTATAAGGTTTCTCTCCAGTATGAATTCTCTGATGAACTGCAAGGTGGGAACTTTTACTAAAGGACTTGCCACATTGATTACATATGTAGGGTTTGTCTCCGGTGTGACTTCTCTGGTGATTTACAAGATCTGAATTTTGTCTGAAGATCTTGCCACACACATCACATTGATACGGTTTCCCTTTTGAATGGGCTACCTGATGTACAGTTAGTAGTGAGCCCCGATTAAAGGCTTTGCCAGACTCACTGCATCTGTAAGGTTTCTCTGCAGTAATCTGACGATTAATAAGACTCGAAGACACTCTAAAGGCTTTGCCACACTCGTTACCTACGTAAGGTTTTCCCCTAATATGTGTTTTCTCGTCTTGTGCAGGTAATGAAAGTTGCAAAAAGTCATTCCCATATTTTCTAGAAATGTTGGTTTGGACACTAGGAAAAATCCTTTGAAGTGGTGAAACTAAAAAACCATTACTAACTGTCCTCTCCATTTGATTACATTCATACATTTCCCCTGCAGTTTGAAATTTCTGCAGTTCAGCCAGATGTGACTGAAAGCTTAATGTAAGCTGATTTTCAATATGCTTGTTTTCTACATCCCCTTGACTATGTCGAAGTCTTTTACCAGTAAGGTTGTTTTTACGGGTCATCGGCACTTCTTTATAATTTATTTCACCATCTTTTTGTTGAAAGTCAAGGTCCTGTAGATTTTTCTGGATTTTCCGGAAGTAAAAATTTTCCATGTCACAGCTTTCATGTCCTTCCAACATCACCATTTGGAATTTTTCTCTTGCGTTACTGTTCTGTATTGGTGGTAATTCCTTGATCACACATTTAGGAGAGATACCTGCAAAATGTAATGAACATGGGGTTTTAAAATAACGACTACTGGTAAACACTCTTTTATACTGAAAACACACTACACTAATGTTTACACTAGCAAGTTGTGAAACTTTTCCACCATCATCTTCTATTTTTAGAAACACAAAATGAATAGAATTCTATAGTTAAGAAAGGGTAACTGTGTAATTCATATCAGTTTTAGGGAAGCCTAGTTTTGAATATTGTACGACCAAAAGATTCATGTTGTGCAAACATTGAGCACTAAAACAAGTATTTTACAACCACTGACCCTAAATGACACACCAATTGGCAGTAACATATGGCTCTCTCAGAAGAGTAAAAAAGTTACATGTATTTATATCATACAAATAAATGCTAAACCACAGCAAGATATGCTGTAACGGTAAATACTCACAAGTTCAACTAATTTATAATAATATAAATTAACAAATAAAACATTCTAATAACCTGTGATAAAACCAGCAAGTAAATAATGAACAACCACAAAATACGAATATTTAGTATGAAATTCTAAACAATTCTCCATTAATAATAAGCAAGAACTTACATTCTAGAGGCAGCATATGGTAACTGGAAAGTATGTTGAGATCACTGAGTTTTAAAGATAAAAGAAAGGTAAATTTGTCTATGGCCATACCACTGTGAATGCATCTGATCTTGTCTGATCTCAGAAGCTAAGCAGTGTCAGAAATGGTTAGCACTTCAGATGAGAGAAAGGTAAATATATAACATAAAAAAGAATAAAAATTGGTGGCTCTGACCTGTAATCCCAGCATTTTGAGAGGCCAAGGTGGACAGATCACTTGAGGCCAAGAGTTTGAGACTATCCAGGCCAATAAAATAGAGATGAGAAAACTCATCTCTACTAAAAATATATAAAATTAGCCAGGTGTGATGGTGCACACCTGTAATCCCAACTACTTAGGAGGCTGAAGTATGAGAATCACATAAACCCATGGTGGGGAGGTTGCAGTGAGCCGAGATCATGACAGTGCACTTCAGCCTGGGCAACAGAGAGACTGTCAAAAAAAAAAAAAGAAAAAAACTTGGGAAAGAAAATCAGAATTCCCAGTTATGATTTCATGCCTACAACTATACAGCAAACAATAGAGCACCCCCCTATGTATTCACTGTCTTTTTTTTTGCTATTTTTTGACTGAAGAGTGCAGTGGTATGATCTCACCTCACTGCAACTGCCAACACACAGGCTCAAGTGATCCCCCACCTCAGCCTCCTGAGAGCTGGGACCACAGATGTGCACCATCATGCCCGGCTATTTCTTTTTTTGCAGTTTTGGTAGAGACGAGGTTTTGCTGTGTTGCCCAAGCTGGTCTGGAACTCCTGATCTCAAGCGATCTGCCCACCTCTGCCTCCCAAAGTGTTGGGATTACAGGTGTGAGCCACTGTGCCCAGTCCTATTCACTGGCTTTAATTATTTAGTTCATTGGCCACAAAATATATATGATACAGAGATTGTACTTGGAAAATGTATGAACTAAGATAAAAGACCACACTGTTTAAAACGAACTGCAAAGTGAAAACTTACAGATACAATGTAGACGGCTCCAATATAAAGACTTACGTCTGCCAAAACTCCTCAGTGACATAGTATTCGGTAGTGTGGCCTTTGGGAGGCTTAGGTCAGGATGGTGCATAGAACTTCAGGAATGCAATTAGAGGAGACATGAAAAAGCTTCTGCTTTTTGTACGACCATCTCTTTGCCACATGAGGACACACAGGGAGTTAGCCATGGCACACCAGAAAGAAACCCACGCCAAGAACCAAAGTAGCTGGCTCTGACGTGTTGAACTCCACACCACCCAGATCCTTGAAAAGTACATTTCTATCTTGAAAAGTAAATAGCTATGACCAATTTAGAAAGATATGAACCCGGGTTTGCAGGATTGAACATGTTTTTAAAAACAACTTCCCTAAAGTGGCATGTTCTGAGGAAAAAAAAAAAACAACTTCCCAAACAAGCAGTGCAGGTAAGAGGTCAACCCAAGTATCAAGAGTGTAGAAACAAATACTTCAAAAGCCAAATGGTGGTGCCAAAAGCCTTATTCAGCCATCCATCATGACTAACGAACAGTATCTGAGTCATCGTCCCCTGCAGTGTAAACAGAAAGTGGTCAAGTGAATGAGTAGGGGTCACCCCTTGCAGAATGAGAGTCACATGGGAGGTGATGGAGGTCTGCAATAATGTGAGTATAAAGTTAATATGCTAGTCAGTAACTGGGTAGTCCATCTGGACCAAAGTAATAGGTTAAGAAAGGCCCAGGAGGAGAAAGGGCAAGAGGGGAGGGCAAGGAGTAATGAACATGGGGCAGCAACGTTTGTGCTTGCAGAGCTGTGGGAATATAATTGCACAAGGAGCAGCTAAAATCCCGGCTTTGGAAGAAAATATAGAAGTAGCATTATACTGACTAATACTTAATATAAGAATTATACTACGGGTGCAGGACAACAAGGGAAGACAATTAAAAAGAAGGTAGTGTGATGATATGGGAGGATAACAGATTTATGTTTCGATAATATTTGCTATGAAATTTATCAAATTGAGTGTCCCATGAGTTCTATTTCCAGGTATATGTTTAACAACCCTACATATCAGGAGACATGTAAACGAATGTTCTTACATTTCAATCCTAAAGAAAAAAACAGAAAACAGCCATGAAGAGGAGATGGATGAATTCATTTTGTATACACACATAAAGACACAATAAAACCTTACTGACAGTACAAAGATGTTAAGGAGATATGGGATGCAGAATGAGGATCCCTAGCGCAGTAGGTGAAGATTTGTTTGAGAAAACAAAGAAAGCAGGAGACTCTTGTCAAGGCTTAAATATACGTTAATAGAGACACAGTATATATATATGATGAACATAATCTGGGATATCAAAAACACAACATGTAGCAGATCTATAAAAAAGTCATTTTTGTATGTAACTGAAGTTAAGCTGTTATTAGTTTAAAATAGGATGTTATAAAGCTAAAGTGTTCTCTGTAATTGCAACAGTAACCACAAAAAATGTACAGAAGACACACACAGTGGAAATAAAACTATTTCGGGAAAAAAAATCAACTAAATAAAAACGAAGGCAGTAAGAGAAAGAACAACAAAAATCTAAAAGAGATACAGAAAACACTTAACAAAATGTCAATAAGTCCTTTTCTATCGGTAATTATATTAAATGTAAGTGGTTTATATTCCATAATCAGAAGACAGAGACTGGCTGAGTGAATTTTTAAAACTGGCTTCAGCTATACGCTATGCAGAAAAGACTCATTTTAATTCAAAGGACACACATAGGCTGAATTGATGGGATGAAAAAAGATATCTCCTATAAATGGTAACAGAATGGAGGTTAAGATGATATCAGTTGAAACAGACTTCATATCAGAACTGGTACAAGAGACAAAGAAGGGCATTATATAACGATTAAAGGGGTAATTCACTAGGAACATATAATATGTGCCTAATAGTAGAGATTCTTAAAATGTAAAGCAAAATTAACAAAACTAAAAAGAGAAATACTTCCACAGTAATAATAAGAAACTTCAATGGCCCACTTTTACTTAAAAATAGGACAATCAGACAGAAGAAATGTAAGGAACTATAAAAACAATTGGGAAAAGACATTCTATTCAATAAAAGGTGCTAGAAAAACTGACTAGCCATATACAGTAGAATGAAACTGGAGTCCTGTCTCTCATCATATACAAAAATTAATTCAAGATGAATAAAGACTTACGTGTAAGACCTCAAGCTACAAAAATCCTAGAAGAAAATCTAGCAAAAACTTTTCTGGACAAAATAAACTATTTTTTTTTCTTTTTTTAAGAGACGGAGTCCTGTTCTGTCGCCTAGGCTGAAGTACAGTGGCACAATCTCGGCTCACTGCAACGTCAGCCTCCTGGGTTCAAGCAATTCTCTTGCCTCAGTCTCCCAAGTAGCTGAGATTACATGCATGTGCCAGCACACCAGGCTAATTTTTTTGTATTTTTAGTAGAAACAGGGATTCACCATGTTGGTCAGGCTGGTCTTGAACTCCTGACCTCAGACTTCAAAATGATCTGCCCACCTCAGCCTCCCAAGTGCTGGGATTATAGGCATGAGTCACCACTCCTGGCCAAATACAAGTTTTTTTTTTTTTTAGACGGAGTTTTGCTCTTGTTACCCAGGCTGGAGTGCAATGGCGTGATCTTGGCTCACTGTAACCTCTGCCTCCTGGGATTACAGGCACACACCACCGTGCCCAGCTAATTTTTTGTATCTTTAGTGGAGACGAGGTTTCACCATGTTTACCAGGATGGTCTTGTTCTCTTGACCTCGTGATCCACCCGCCCTGGCTTCCCAAAGTGCTGAGATTACAGGCATGAGCCACTGTGCCCGGCCCCACTACAAGTTTTTTAAGAGAATTTATTCCTTATTGCTTGACCATCATGAAAACACATAATGGTTTTATAAATAGGAGAGAACTCCTTGGAGTGCAAGGAATGGGCTAAATGTAAAATATATTTTAAATAATGATTTAGTATAACATGATGGACATGAATGTAGATAGGCAAATAGTTATTATAATATAGCAATTGTTCCAAGAAAGGAAAAAAATGGTGCAATTTAAACAAAGCCCAGCAAGTTACATTTAGGAAACTCAAACGTACTACAGAAAAGTAATAAATCTTATATAACAAAGAATGATCAATGTATTAAATGGTATTTCCACAACAGAGATAGTAACTTAATTAAAAAATGATGTTTGAGATATTAAAACTTTCCAATTTAAAAACTGTAATCAATTTAATTGACAAATATATAGTTTAATAGGAAAAAAGTCAGGTGAAACAGAAGCGAAAGGAATTAACTGAAACTGTCTTAACACAATATCATGTTGTTTGTGTAAGTTTTAGGGAAACTGCTGTTGAGCTATTCCATCTGTACTAAAGAAGGAAATCTACTAAAATACATAACATACTATGCATTCCCCAACATAACACTACCACACACAGAAACATAAAGACTGAGTATCCTCGAAAATATGGAACTGATCATTAAATAAATAAAAACAAAGTACACTTATTATACATGAAAATGTACAAGATGAAAGCAATGTTTGCTTTAAACAAATTTTGTGGACTTAAAAATGTAAGCCTCATTCAACTTCATTAGCTTCCTCAATAAGATCAAAGTCATACTCTCTGTAAACGGAAAATACTGGGGAAGAAAAGTGTGGCATGAGCAGTGGTTCAGGCAACCGCCCTGCAGATGTGAAGCTGGGAACTTGGACAGTGTTCTCTCCCTGGGAGAAATTCCTACACCACTCACCGCTACCTCAAAAATGAGGACCATTAGTATATGAGATCAACAGTGCCACAGTACCCTTGAGAGACACTTTTGTGACAGTTCTCAAAAACCAGGCTCTTGTGAGGCTCTCCATCTGAGTATCATGATACATGCTGACCATTCTACTCTGGCTTTAACAGTCACTACTGTATATAGCAAGATGATGTTAAAACTTATCACTCGAAGTGTTCTCCTTTAAGAATTTTCTCTTACCCAGTCAACGCACTCCATGAGATAGTCCACTGGATATTCATAACCCCAAGATGGGTTATCATAGCAGAAAAAAGGATAAAATGTCAGACCCTAGAAATCTGTTCATCTAAAGCAAATCTCAGAGGCAAAAAGTCACACAAACATAAAAGAGAATATAAAATTAGGAAGAGCCAAGGCATAAACAAGACAAAAACACAGGAGTTGTATTAGGAGGGATCTCAAAATGACACTCTGCTCTGTCCATAGATCCCAGCTTGACTCTGAAGACAGAGATATGCTCCTTGTATAGGATTAAGAATAAAGAGAGGACCTTTGTGTCAACTGTCTTTACAGTGTTTCTATGTAACAATCTCAGGAGACCCAACTGACTCCCCTGTCACAAACCCAAGAATATTGCTCAAAGAAGAACTGAACAAATGGCTGAGGGACCTGAACAGGCAGACAGAGCTGAAGACAGTCCCATGCAGTTTCAGGATCCCAGCTTCAAAGAAAGGGTAACCAATGTTTCCCCATCTCTGGACCAGCACTTTTATGTATAGGAAATGGGGTGCAACCAGAAAAGCTCCAGGTGTCAGGACTATGGAGCCCTCAGCTCTAATGTACATGAATCAGAGAACTGAGCATCAGATGGAATCAAGAACAGGAGGAGAGGCCACACAGGAAAGAGACTCCTTTGAAAAGGTCCTTCCCATGCCACAGAGTCAAAGCATCAGAGGTCACAGAATACAGATGACACTGTGATCCATCGTAATGCTCTTGTCCTTTGCTGTTTGAGCTGCAGCACCACTGGAGAGTGAAAGGGTAAACGTACATGTCTGGGGAGCAAAGTGATAAACAGGAAAGAAGAAACTTTTCAGAGCTCACAGAAAATCAAATTCGTTTCCTTACAGAACTCTCCCACTTGCAGTTTTACACAAACAGTTTCATGCTGCTGCTTCCAGTGCGCCCATCTGAGCTCTTACCTGTGGTCACACCTTTCATGCATTCCCCCCAATTTGGGTTCCTTGTTACTTTCACTTGGCTCACGACAGTCCAGGGCTCTTTTCCCTGCTCCAACATGGAGATAATATTCAGGTCAGGAAGACAGAGTCCTGCTTATAAAAAAAGAAAGAAGATGTCCCATGGTTTTTCCAGAACCCAGCCTAATGTTTAGGTTGAAGAGAAAACATTGCAGTTGAATCTACAAAATGTTTCACAAACTCATCCATTGACTGCCTCCCTCTGAATGCTTAAGGAACACTACAAGATGCAGACATCTAGCTCTCTCCCAAGAAATAATGAATCAAAAACACAGGGATGGGCCAAGCATACAAGCTCATACCTGTAATCTCAGCACTTTGGGAGGCCAAGGTGTGAGGACTACTTGAGCCCAGGAGTTCAATATCAGCCTGGGCAACACAGTGAAACCCTGTCTCTACTTGGACATGGCGGTGCACACCCATAGTCCCAGCTACTTGGGAGGCTGAGGTAAGAGGATGGCTTGATCCCAAGAAGCTAAGGTTGCAGCGTGTTGAGATCATACCACTGCACTCCAGCCTGGGTGACAGGCTGTGTCTCAAAAAAAAAAAAAAAAAGAAAAGCACAGGGATCGAAAACGGGAACAGGGAATTTGCTATATTAACTCTGTTATAAGGTTTTATATGTACATCAGTTCTGGAACCACCACGTATGTACAAAGAAGGAAGCAGAATATCCATAGAAACGGGACAGTTAAAGGCCAGATACAGCATTATGAAGCTTTTGATTTGTGAATAAACAAGGCTTCAATCTCTGTCAAATAACGCAGGACCTCCTATAATAAGGAATGTACAAAAATGCACAAGGGAAGATCCTAACTTCTGGAGGAAAAGTATCCTCACCCAGGAATCCCAGGTTCCTGTAGTTCTCCAACATCACGTCCCTGTACAAAGCTTTCTGAACAGGGTCCAGGCATTTCCACTCATCCTGAGAGAACTCTATGGCCACATCCTTGAATGTCAAAGATCCCTGAAATGAAAAACACATTTCAATGATGAACAATAAGTGAGCTCTTATCTTTACATAAAATGAGAAGAGAAGGTCACATCAATTTGATTGAAGTATGTGTTATGACATATTAATGAAAAGCAACTGTGAGATAATTATATGTCCCTAATTTTAGTTTTTATAAAATTCAATGGGAGATTAGAATTTTCTCTAAATCAGTGCACATTTCTCATTTTTGTGGACAAAAGAAGAAACACATGGTTATCCCTATGCAAGTATTAGATATTATATTTGATACACAAAGTGAGGTGTCTGGATGAGCTAGAATACAAGTGGTGTCTTCAGAGATGACAATGCTCTTTTTTTTTTTAGATGGAGTTTCGCTCTTGTTACCCAGTCTGGAGAGCAATGGCGCGATCTCGGCTCACTGCAACCTCCGCCTCCTGGGTTCAGGCAATTCTCCTGCCTCAGCCTCCTGAGTAGCTGGGACTACAGGCACGCGCCACCATGCCCAGCTAATTTTTTGCATTTTTAGTAGAGACGGGTTTCACCGTGTTGACCAGGATGGTCTCGATCTCTTGACCTTGTGATCCACCTGCCTCGGCCGACAATGCTCTTAATGGCTCTAAAGAAAGGTCAGAAACTAAGAACTGTGATGACAAGAGCAATAGCAACGTCTAAAGTTTTGGAACATTTCTCACGTGCTGGGCATTACTCCAAATGCTTTACATGTTCTAATTCAAATGACGACATAATAACCAATGATAGAAAGATTTCTTCCCATTTTACTAGAAGACAATTATGTCACAGACACGCTAAGAAACTCGCCTAGGTCAACAACCTGCAACCAGCAGAGCAAGCACCTGAACCTAGATGTCTGAAAATTAGAGCTGAATCAACAGAATCCAAAGTTACAGCATGTCCTAGTCTTTTTGTGCAGCTATAACAAAATAAGGCAGACGAATTTATGAACAGAAATGTATTTCTCATGATTCCGTTGGCTGAGAAATCCAAGATCAAGGTGCCAGCAGGACTGATGTCTGCTGAGGGATATTTCCTGCTTCCCAGATGATGTCTTGTTGCTGCATCCTCTGGAGATGAGGAATGCTGTGTCCCCATATGGCAGAAGGGACAGAAGGGGCAAAAAGCAGTGAACTCTCTAGAATAAGCCTTTTGATATCTCAGTGAAAAGAACACCATATCCCACTGACAAAGGCAGACCCCTCATGATCCAACCTCCTGAAGCCCACACCTCATAATTCTTGGAGATTGGGCATTGGGGATTAAGTCTGAACATAAATTGTAGAGGAGAGAAAAATACTCAGACCATGGAATTCTACCCCTGCCTGCCAAAATTCATGTACTTCTCACACGCAAAATACATTCCACCCCAACGACTCCCAAAGCCTTAACATTTTCTACCACCAATTCAAAAGTCTATAGTCCAGAGCTGCATCTAACCATAATCAAAACCAGATATGGGTGAGACTCAAAGCTGTATTTCATCTGGAGGCAAACTTCTCCAGCTGTGAACCTGTGAAATCAAATGAGTCAAGTGCTTCCAAAATACAATAGTAGGGCAGACACAGTTTAGATATTTCAATTCCAAAAGGGAGAAACAGGAAGGAAGAGGTACCTGTTCCCATGTAAGTCTGCAACCCAATAGGGCATACACATAAATAATAAGGCTTGGCAACAATCTCCTTTGACTCCATGTCCCATCTTCTAGACATTCTGGAGAAGAGGCTGGGTCCCCAGCATCTTGTGAATTCCTGCGCCAGTACTTTTGTTGGGATCATCTCACATGGAAGTTCTTACGCACTGTGGTAAAGTGCCTACAGCTCTTCCAAGCTGAGATCACATATCGGGGAGTCTACAGTTGCAGGGTCTTGGTGAGAAGGGAGACCCCCTCACCTCCTTCGATTTCACTTCTTCTGCCCCACCTTCCAGATGGGAAGGAGGGTGAAGAAGGAAAAAAAAATTAAATACTAGAGCTGGGAAAATGACTCCCTCTTTAGTTCCCAGCATCTCTGCTACCTGTTAACCTAAAAAGAGCTGCAAATGAATGTTATCTCTGCCGGCTGGAGCCCGGCACTGGTTCATGCCCCCATATCTCCACAGACCAGGCTCCCTCCTAGAAACACCTCTGCTAACAAACAGCTTGTTGCTTTTGTCTTGTCTCTGCAAGCCCCCCTCCCTTGCTCGTTCCCGCTCACGCTGCATATGAATTAGCAAATCAATAAAGCCAAAGGACTGTAAGGTCAGACTCCAGCAAATGGACAATGACATAGTTCCACCTCAGTTTCCCCTTTAGCATTGTAAGCCTATAAAAGGGGAGAGAAGCTGCAGCTCAGGGAGCTCAGTGAATGAGGCTGTAGCAGCCCCACAACTCCCAGCTGAATAAAAAGCCACTTCTTCCTCGGTTCGGTGTTCAAGAGGTTTGTTCCACACCGCTCCTGCTACATCATTGTTGGATTCGTTAGATTCGTTAGATGGTCGTTACTATAGGCCTCCTGTTACTGCTTGATCTCTGCTTTTATTTGACTGCACCATAGTTTGCCCTGGCCATCTTTTCCTAGAGACACTGAAGTCTTTTACATAAAAAGGCATAGTGTTTGCATACAACCTACCTATATCTTCCCATATGATTTAAATCATCTCTACATTACTTATAAATAGCTAATACAATGGAAATGCTATGTAAGTAGCTGTTATACTGCACTGTTTAGGAAATAATGACAAGAAAAAAAAGGACTACACATGTTCAACACAGATGAAACCATCCATTTTTTTCTGGCTATTTGTAGTTCACATTGGTCTCACCCATGGCTGCATAAGCCATGAATACAGAGCACTGACTCTATGTGAACTACCGAAGAATTTGAAATAGCAGCCACAAGAATGCTCAATGAGTTAAAAGACAGCACACACACAGACAAGTTCATGAAATCAGGAAAACTCTACAGGCAAAGAAGAATATCAACAGAGATAGAAACTTTAAAGAATCAAAAAGAAATTCTGAGGCTGGGCACCATGGCTCACACCTGTAACTCCAGCACTCGGGAGGCCGAGGTGGAAGAACCACTTAAGCCCAGGAGTTCTGAGACCAACCAAATTAGGCAGGTGTGACAGTGTGCACCTGTAGTCTCAGCTACTCTAGAGGCTGAGGTGGGAGGTTCATTTGAATCCAGGAGCAGAGGATGCAGAGAGCCAAGATCATGCCACTGCACTCCACCCTGGGCAAGAGTGAAACCCTGCCTGAAAACAAAACAGAAAGAAAAAAATTCGAGCTAAAAATATGGTAACTGAGGGCCGGGCATGGTGGCTCAAGCCTGTAATCCCAGCACTTTGGGAGACCGAGGCGGGTGGATCACGAGGTCAAGAGATCGAGACCATCCTGGTCAAAATGGTGAAACCCCGTCTCTAACTAAAGATACACAAAATTAGCTGGGCATGGTGGCGCATGCCTGTAATCCCAGCTACACAGGAGGCTGAGGCGGGAGAATTGCCTGAACCCAGGAGGCGGAGGTTGCGGTGAGCCGAGATCACTCCATTGCACTCCAGCCTGGGTAACAACAGCGAAACTCTGTCTCAAAAAAAAAAACAATCTCCTGCCAAAAAACTGACATGATAGGACCCAGACTCCCTCTCCATACATGTTTGGGTGTGAGCACTTCCCAGAACCATGCCCAGTGGAGCCTCTTCCCAAGCTCATGTCACTGGATCACTGTGAGATCAGGAATCAAGTGCAGATAAGAGGGTCTGAAAGAAGGCAAGGGTCAGTGTGAGCAAACGTGTCAGGCAGGACGCGTCACACTCAGATTTGCAACTCCAATGCCCTGCATTTCAAAAAGGAAAGAGACAGAACAATCCACCGAGAATATCACTTTACCTGAGTAAGAGCCATGCCTGACTCCTTTTCTTTTTTCTTCCTCTTCTGGGCTTCTCTCTCAGTCAGTATAGTTAATTCTTTAAAAGTCAAATCTGCAAGTCAAATATATGTTGTTTAATGCTTGGAAACAACACATTCCTTTTTGTGCCATAACCATGCTTTGCAAATTCTTCCCTAAGTCACCACCGTGCCACAGACCCATAACAGAAAACCTTCCCTAATGAAAGCCTTCTTTCACTAGAGTCTGAGGCCCTAATGTTCCCCTCCTTAACTGAGACTGGCTTACAGATGTCCGTGGGGTCCCACACCCTTCCCAGAGACTCCACGGTGTTCCCCATATCCTGCTACGAAACCCCATATGCCCCAACAACTCATAAACTCATGCTGAACGAATGCATAAAAACACACCAGAGAACTCAATGACCCAAGACACCCTATTCCATTCATAAGGACCTCACCCCCAAACACTGGCACCACCATCCACTAAAACAGATGACTCCAGTGATGCACATGCCCCAATGAGACCCCAATCAACATCTTCCAAGGAAACTCTCCATACTGACATTTGGATATTCAAAAACAAATCTATAACCATCTTAACTTGCAGCTCAAAATACTCCAAAAAACAAAGGTAACCCCTTAAATGATCTCTGAGATTTTCCAGATAATACTCCTGTGAGTTGCGTGATGATTACTGCACTCCCAAAAGACCTCACAGAAGATACCATGAAGAGTGCTTATGGTGGTACAGCTCTGGGATCCATGCCCTGAGGACAAATGAACCAATTCTCCAGCTGCCCACCATCCCTGTGGGCTCAGCTTACGCCTTGCGTCTCACTTCAGTTGATTCTAGAACATGAGTTTGGATTGTGTGGGTCCATTTACAGAAGAATTTTCTTCAATAAACATCTTGAAAAATATTTTGAAGATTTGCAACAATTAAAAAAAACTCGCAGATGAACCACATACCCTAATTAAGAAAAAGGCATGCCAGGAATGCATAAAATATACATAGATATTAGTATATTAGTCTATTTGATTTACTACCATCAAATACACACAAATCGATTCTAAGTTAAAATTTACCAAACTTACACAAACACCTTTAGACTGTGTATGGTGCCAACCGTAGTCAAAATAAATGTAAAAATGTAAAGATGCAGTATTCAATCATAAGTGCATAAAATCAACTGTAGTACATATTGAACTACTATAATAATTTCATACCACCTCCCATTGCTATTGTGGTGAGCTCAAGTATCTGCATAATGTGCCCTGTGATGTTAATCATCTCCCTGTGAACAGTCCATCTCACTAGTACACTGCAGATGGCAGCAAAAACTGATCTCTGTGTTACGGCACATTTTTCACTGTTTTGTGCAATACCGTAAACTCTGAGTAACAACCCAGGACCCATCTGAAGTGCCACTAGTGATGCTGGAAATGCTCTCAAGAAGTAGAAAAAGGGGGCGGGGCGCGGTGGCTCACGCCTATAATCCCAGCACTTTGGGAGGCCGAGCGGGTGGATCACAAGGTCAAGAGATCGAAACCATTCTGTTCAACAAGGTGAAACTCCATCTCTACTAAAAATACAAAAATTAGCTGGGCATGGTGGTGCGCTCCTGTAATCCCAGCTACTCGGGAGGCTCAGGCAGGAGAATTGCTTGAACCCAGGAGGCGGAGATTGCAGTGAGCTGAAATCGTGCCATTGCACTCCAGTCTGGGTAACAAGAGCGAAACTCCATCTAAAAAAAAAAAAAATGTCAAGATAACTCCAACCTAGAGGCAGTAGATGGGGTCCCAAACCCTTGAAGAAAATCAGTAATGAGCCAGGCACGGTTGCTCATGGAAGGCCAAGGTGGGCAGGCCACTGGAGGACAGGAGTTCCAAACCAGACTGGGCAACATGGCAAAACTCTGACTCTACTAAAAATACAGAAAAATTAGCTGGGCATGGCAGCATGTGCTTATAGTTTCAGTTACTTGGGAGGCTGAGGTGAGAGGATCCCTTCAGCCTGGAAGGCTGATATTACAGTCAGCCAAGGTCACACCACTGCACTCCAGCCTAGATGACAGACTGAGACCCTGTCTCAAAAAAAAAAAAATTATCTCCCAGTGGAGTAAAAAATCAAAAAACAAACAAAATCATTGAGGAGAAAGGACATCTGCCTGGACAGGTTTTTTAATGCAAACAAAACTGCCCTATTTCCCCCACCATCCCCCAAAAAAGCACAATACAATTTATTAATAAAGAAGTGAAGGGCCAGGACTTACAGAAAGAAAACAAGATAGGCAAATTCTACTGTTTTATGCAAATGCAGTCAGCTTAATGATCAGGATTAACTCCGGGCCTTGAAGAAAGAAGATAAACACCATTTGCCAGGCTTCTAGCTGTACAACAAGAAGTCCTGAACAATGAGAATAATTTTCTAGATTTCCACTGATGTTCTGTTCCTGAAGTCAAGAAGTACTCTGCCAGTAAGGGAACTGCCTTTTATTAAAGTTCTTTGATATTGGACGATGCCCCTGGCCACCCACAACCCCATGAGCTCAGCTCAGAAGGTGGCAAAATACAAAGTTCCTAATCTGGAGGACTTAAGGACCTTGAAGGCTCTTTATGCTACAGCAAGAATTGTTAATGCTGTGGAAGTTTACAATCACAAGAGAGTATCCTGGAGCAGTTGCTCACACCTGTAATACCAGCACTTTGAGACCAACACTGTAAAACCCCATCTCTACTAAACATACAAAAATTAGCCAGGCGTGGTGGTAGGTGCCTGGAATCCCAGCTACTTGAGAGGCTGAGGCAAGACAATCATTTGAACCCGGAGGCTGACAGGGTTACAGTGAGCAGAGACTATACCACTGCACTCCAGCCTGGGCGACAGGGTGAGACTCCATCTCAAAAAATAAAACAAAATATAAAAAAATTAATTAATGAAATAAAATAATAAAACCACAATACAGAGACTGTGATGAAAGTAAGCAAGGATTACATCATTGAAGACTCTGTCGTTGCTATAAAAAAAAAGTTGTTGGCAGGTCAGGGGCTTGGGGAGGGACAGCATTAGGAGAAATACCTAATGTAAATGACAGGTTGATGGGTGCAGCAAACCACCATGGCACGTGTATACCTATGTAACAAACCTGTACATTCTGCACATGTATCCCAGAACTTGAAGTATAAAAAAAGAAAAAAGCTGTTAAAGCCATCAAGCTCAAAACAATAAATTTCTGCTGGAGAAAACTGTGTCCAGATGTTTTACAAGATTTCACAGGATTTACAACAAAGACAATCAAGAAAATCATGAAAAAGTTTGGGATATGACACGAAAAAGAGGTGGGGGTGGAGGGGTTCAAGATATGGGTCTTGGAGAAATTCAAGAGCTAACAGACACTATAGTAGACGAATTAATAGAAGACAACCTGATGAACAGAGTGCTTTAGCACCAGTACCGGAAGAGGAAGAAGACATAAAAAGCCAGGAAACACCCCGACATCAGACAATCTGGAAGAAGAGTTTTGATTAATCAGGATATTAATTTCAGTGCTCTTCTATGATCTGGGCACTAAAACTAAGGCGAACAGTAAAAGAATTGGTGCCACATAGAAACGTTTTTAGGGAAATGAAATAGCAAAAGTGTCAGACACAAATTATGATGTATTTCCATAAAGTTACAGAGTATGCCCCAACTCCTCCCTCTCCTTCTCTTCTCCATCTCTTCCACATCTTCCGCCCCTGAGACAGCAAGACCAGCCTCTCTTCCTCTTCCTACTCAGTCTACTCAACGTGAAGATGATCACAATGAAGACATCTGATGATCCATTTCCATTTAGTGAACAGCAAAGATTTTCTCTTCTTTATGATTTTCCTTCTTTCTTTTCTTTTCCTTTAAGACACAAGGTCTCACTCTACCACCGAGGCTTATGTGCAGTGCAATTGCAACCGACCACAGCTTCAAAATCCTTGGCTCATGCAAAACAATCCTCTTGCCTCAGCCTCTTAAGGAGCTAGAACTATGCGTGTGCACTATCATGTCTGGCTTTTTTTTTTTTTTTGGTACAGACAGGGTCTCATTGTGTTGACCAGTCTCATCTCAAACTCCTGGCCTCCAAGTGATCCTCCCACTTTCGCCTCTCAAAAATTATGGTCATCATTTTCTTACTATTTTCTTTTATATAGCTTACTTTAACAATACAGTACATAATACACATAACATATAAAATTTGTGTTAATGGACTATTAACAGTAAGGCTCAGGTTAACAGTAGGCTATTAGCGGTTACGTTTTAAAGGAGTAAAATCTAAAAGCTATACCTCGATTTTTGACTATGTGGCTCACCACCCTAACACCCACATTGTTCAAGGGTCAACTCTACACTGCAGGATGACACTTCCTAAATACACTGTCTTTAGTCCTTATCAGGTGTGATTATGAGTGTCCCAATTAAAACCCTGCATGTAAATCTCAGTCTCAGTACCTCATGTCCCAGAGAACCTGAGCTAAGAAACTATGGCATTCTGGCCAGGCACAGTGGCTCATGCCTGTAATCCTAGTGCTTTGGGAGGCTGAGGTGGGAGGATTGCTTGAGGTCAGGAGTTTAAGACCAGCCTGGGCAACTGAGTGAGACTCTGTCTCTATAAAGAAAAGAAATTAGCCTGGTATGGTGGTGCATACCTGTAGTTTTAGCTACCTGGGAGCCTGAGGCAGGAGGGTTGCTTGAGCCCAGGAGTTCAAATCTGCAGTGAGGTCTGATCGCCCCACTGCATGCCATCACTCCAGCATGGGTAACAGTGTGAGGCTGGTTGAAAGCAAAAAAGAAGAAAGAAGAAAGGAAAGAAAGGAAGGAAGGAAGGGAGGGAGGGAGGGAGGAAGAAAGGAAAAGAAAGAAAGAAGAAGAGAAAGAAACAAAAAAATTGAAGAACATACAAAGAAATGGAAAGCTATCCCATGTTCATGAATTGTAAGAATATTTTTAAATTATTAAAATGTCCATACTACCAAAAGGATCTACAAATTCAGCACAATCCCTATATTAGAACTCCGATGCTATTTTTCACAGATAAAAAGAAAAAAAACCCGAAAACTTTTATACAACCACAAAAAAACTCCAAAGAGCCAAAGCAGTGATGAGAAAGAACAAGCTAGAGGCATTATACTTCCTGATTTCAAACTATCTTAAAAGGGAACAGCATTCTAACGGTATAATACTGGCATAAAAACACACAGAGACCAACTGAACACGAGAGCTCAGAAATAAACATGCACAGGCCGGGCGCGGTGGCTCAAGCCTGTAATCCCAGCACTTTGGGAGGCCGAGGCGGGTGGATCACGAGGTCATGAGATCGAGACCATCCTGGTCAACATGGTGAAACCCCGTCTCTACTAAAGATACAAAAAATTAGCTGGGCGTGGTGGCGTGTGCCTGTAATCCCAGCTACTTGGGAGGCTGAGGCAGGAGAATT
>CM052668.1:37323641-37337805 GCA_028533165.1 Leontopithecus rosalia
TCAGGAAAACTGTGTAGTCACATTCAAAAGAATATGAAACTGGACCCTTATTTCATACTATATGCAAAGATAAAATGGATTAAAGACTTAAATATATGATCTAAAACTATAAAACTCTAGAAAATAGGGGGAAAAAGCTCTATTACATTGATCTTGGCAATGATTTTTTTTTTTTAGATATGACTCCAAAAGCCCAGGCAACAAATGGCGGGACTACATCAAACTACAAAGTGGGACTATGTCCAGCTAAGAAGCTTGGCCAGTCGTGGTGGCTCATGCCTGTAATCCCAGCACTTTGGGAGGCCAAAGCAGGCAGGGCACTTGAGGTCAGGAGTTTGAGACCTGCCTGGCCAACATGGTGAGACCCCCAACTCTACTAAAAATAAAAATGAGCTGGGAGTGGTGGTTCACACCTGTAATCGCAGCTACTGGGGGGCTGAGGCAGGAGAATCACTTGAATTCGGAAGGCACAGGTTGCAGTGAGCTGAGATTGTGCCACTGCACTCTAGCCTGGGGGCAGGGGGTGGGGGATGGCGGGTGTGGGGTGGCAAAGCTCCTGCACAGCAAAGGAAACTATGAATTAAATGAAAAAGCAGTTTATAAGATAGAAATATGTATCTGCAAACCACATATTTCATAAGTGGTTAATATCCAAAATATCTAAAAACTCCTACAACTCCATAGCAAAACACCCCAAATAATCTCAATAAAAATGGGCAAAGGACCTGAACATTTTCCAAATAAGACATACGAATGACTTATAATAAGGCATACTTATAATAAGGTATATAATAAGGTGCTCAAGATCACTAAACATCAGAGGAATGCTAATCAAGCCCACCATAATCTATCACCTCATACCTCTTAGGAAGGCTGTTATCAAATAAGCAAGCGTTACCAAGTGTCAGCAATGATACGGAGAAAAAGGAGCCCTTGTACACTGCTGCTGGGAGTGCAAATCAGCACAGCCATTATGAAAAACAGTATGGATGTTCTTCAAAATATTAAAAATAGAAAACAATGCAATCCAACAATCCCATTTCTGGGTATATATCCAAAGGAAACAAAGGAACTAGTATCTTGAAGAGACAATCTAGGCCAGACATAGTAGTTCACGCCTGTAATCCTAGCACTTCGAGAAGCTGAGGCAAGAAGATCTCTTGAGACCAGGAGTTAGAGACCATGCTAGACAACATAGCAGAGACCATGTATCTACTGAAAAAACAGAAATGAAAAAACCTTACAAAATATCTGTTCCCATCATCACTACAGTATTATTCATAACACCCAAGATTATGGAAACAACCCAAGTGCCCATCCATGAATAAGTATATATGTGTATATTTATGTATGTGTATAGATATAGATATACAGAGTGTGTGTGTGTACATGTATATAAAGAAATATTATTCAGGCCAGGCGCGGTGGCTCACGCCTGTAATCCCAGCACTTTGGGAGGCCGAGACGGGTGGATCACGAGGTCAAGAGATTGAGACCATCCTGGTCGACATGGTGAAACCCCGTCTCTACTACAAATACAAAAACTTAGCTGGGCATGGTGGCGCGTGCCTGTAATCTCAGCTACTCAGGAGGCTGAGGCAGGAGAATTGCCTGAACCCAGGAGGCGGAGGTTGCGGTGAGCCAAGATCGAGCCATTGCCCTCCAGCCTGGGTAACATAAGCGAAACTCCGTCTCAAAAAAAAAAAAAAAGAAAAGAAAAGAAAATCCTGCTATTTGCAACAACATGGATGAAACTGGAAGACACTGTGCTATCTGAAATAAGACAGACACAAAAAGACAATTGCCGTGTGATCTCACAAGTAGAATCTAAAAAAGTCCAATTCATAGTAACAGGGTAGAACTCTTGTTGCTACGGGCTGCTGGGTGGGGAAAATGGAGAAATGTTGGTTAAAGGGTACAAATTCTCTGTTATAAAATGAGGTTCTGAGGAATCTAACGTACACCATGGTGACTATCCTATACTGGACACCTTAACAGTTTGGAAAGTTTTTGAAAAATCTAATAAATTATGGGGTAAAAGTTTAAAAAATGATAGCACTTAATATTCAGAAATGAATGACATCAGCTGATTACAGAATGCCACCAAATCTTACTTCTGGAATTAGCAACTATAGAAAAGAAGCAATTGAATACAATTTATCTCAAGCTTCCAAAATAACAATGAATCAACTGTAAAGCAACTACAAAGAAAAAAGTAAATTCATTACAAAAACAAAAACCAAAAAACACCAAGACTTCTAATGCTCCTTCGGAGACACACCTTATAGGCCTGGTGTAGTGGCTGACACCGGTACTCCCAGCACACTGAGAGGCTGAGGCGGAAAGACTGCTTGAGGCCAGGAAGTAAAAGCTGCCCTAAGCCAAGATTATGCCACTGCTCTTCAGCCTGGGCGACAGAGAGAGAGACCTTATCCCCAAAACACAAAACAAAACAAAAACACCAAAGACATATCTTGCAGTGACAGTCGTTTTTGCCCCAATTCTCTCCTCCTTTATCCTCTACTCCATCTTTGGAAAGAAGAGAGCAACCAAAAATAACGATCAAGTCACTACCTTCTGGCTAAACAGGCATTTCAATTATAAACACAAAATGCACAAATCTTATAGAAAAACCTTTGGTAATTTTCATCCTTATGAGTACAAAGCCCTAAATCAATATATTACAACCACCATCCTATCCAGTCAACTCGCCGCTCATCTGGCCGGTGTCCTCTCCCGCTTTCTTCACGACTATGTGTTTCCTCTCTCATTCTGCAAGTGTTTTTTTTTCTCCTTTTCTGTTTTTCACCACTTTTTAAATTCCCTCTTTTATGTCTGTTCTGCCCAATGCTTCCCAACTTATGTCACCTCTTGTTGCTCTTTCTCCCCAATCTTTCCAATTGTCCCCAATCTCCACATATTTCTGCCTCTTTTACTCCAACTGAGCTCTGTCTCTGCTCTCCGGTTAAACTCCCTCTTCCCTCTCACATCTCCTTTGTTCCCACTCTCTAGCACCCCCCACTTCCTAGGCTTCCTCCCTGCTGTGGCTCTCTCTACTCTGCTCGTCACCCACTGCCCTCTCTTTCAGTCCCAGAACCACGTGACTCTGTCAGCCACCGCTCCAACTATTTCACCTTCTGCCCCCGCCTGTCTGCAGTGCCTCCTCCTTTACCGCCCCTCTAATGTCCCTATTTGCTTTCTCCCCCTGCTACTTTCTCCATCCATTCTCTTTCACTCTTGCTGTCTCTGCAAATCCCAGTTATCATCCATTCTGCCGTGTATTTATGCGTCTCCCTCATTTTTTTCTCCTCGGTTTTTCCTTTTGCTCCGTCGCTCCCCCTCTTTTCCTCTCCCGATCCCCCTCACCCACACATTCAGGAGGAAAGGGAAGGAATAAGATGCCCACCTCGCAGAAGAGCACACTTTCCAGTGGGGTAAAATTAGGGAAGAAAGAACACTGGATGTCACAAGACAGACTCAGGTCACCTCCACCAACGCGGGGTCAGGGAAAGCAGCGGCTGCGAAGGGGAAGCCTGGGGAGCAGAAGGACCCGGCCTGAGGGGGACACAAGGTGGTGGGGGACGGAGTCTCAGAACAGGGAGGGTCTGCAGAATCCCAGGACCTGGGAGGAGAAGCGGCTACTTCAGGAGCCGGGCGGCGGGCGCTCCCCTGCAGCACTCGGGGGTCGCGACGGGCCCGGGGCCCAAGCAGACGTCAACAAGGGTTTTAAGCAGAAACACGACCTGAATGCGGTTGTCTCCAAGTTCCTAACGCAGAAAGGAACAGCCTGAGAGATTTTAAACCGAAAGGGAGGCAATAATTGGACTTACTTGGGACGAAGGGGCTGTTGCGGGTATTTTAAGGTCGGTAGCGATCCCGCGGTCACGGGTATGGAGAATGGACTGCGAAGCGCATGTTTAATCCAGGTACACGGAACGAAGTAAACGTTTAATCCAGGTTCACGGAGCGAAGCAAACGTTTAATCCAGGTAGACGAAAACGCAGGCACGGCAACGTGGCCTGTCCAGCACGATCTGCTTCCGGGTGTGCCGGAAACTAGGCGCGGAAAGAAAAAGCTGTGCGGCCTGGGGGCGGGGCACGACTGGGAAAGGGCGGGGCTGAAAGACCGGCCAGACTTGGGGAGGGGCCCTGCGAGGGTGGTGGGAGGAACGGGGCGGTAGGGGGCGTAACTAGGTGGGGCTTGGCTGGGCAGAAAAGTGAGGGATAAAGCGGAGCCTCCAGAGGTGGGCGGGACCGAGGCGGGGCCTGTTCTTTACTCTGCCTCACCCAGCAGGATTTTGTTTTCTAGTTTTGGGAATATTTGTGACTATTACTTGTCCTATGAAGCACCGTTGCTTCTTGCCCATTTTAAGCTAATGTTTCAGAATTTAAGGTTTAAGCTTAAAGTTACGGTCCACTTATATTGGAAACTAAGATGATTTCTTCTTAACAAGTTGAACTAATTTAAGTCAAAACCGATTTTTGCGAGCTTGGTGGACTCCATCCAGTCTTACCAGAGAAGCTGAAGCTACTCAGTAGTCAGGGAACTAGGATCTCGGTGCGGATTGGATGTGGGGCGGTGACTGGATCCAGGAACCCAGAAGACATTCTGTGCTAGACACAGAAAGACAAATACTTCATGTACTTACTTACATGTGCAAAGTACAAATATCCAATTCTGAGGGTCTATATTATGCCTGTCCCACCATTGTATTTTGGAAGCAGATAACTTCTCTGGCTTCTCAGATTCAAAGCTGGGCAGAAGAAATTTTGCCTCATGATGAACCACACCTTGAGTCTCAGCCATATGTGATTCAGATAATATTTAGGTGCTTTTTGGGCTTAGAGTTCATACTGATATGGATTAAGACTTTTCAGATGGGCCAGGCAAAGTAGCTTAGAACTGTAACCCCAGCACTTTAGGAGGCCAAGTCGGGCAGATTGCTTGAGCTCAAGAGTTCAAGACCAGCCTGGGCACATAACAAGACCCTTGTCTCTAGAGAAGATATAAAAATTAGCCAGGCTTAGTGGCACACTCCTGTAGTCCCAGCTACATGGGTGGCTGAAGTGGCAGAATCGCTTAAGTCCAGGGATTTGAGACCAGCCTGGGCAACAGAGCCAGAACCTGTCTCTACAAAAAGTTAAATTAGCCAGGCATGGTGGCCTGCATGTGTGGTCCCACCTATTGAGAGGCTGAGGCAGAAGGATCACTTGAACCCAGGAGGTCGAAACTGCAATGTCATGATTATGTCACAGCACTCCAGACTGGATGACAGAGAGAGACTCTGTCTCAATAAATAAATAAATAAATAAAAGATTAAATAAATAAATAAAAGATTTTTATTTGGATGGAAGTGAGGGGATCTTGCATGTAAGAAGGACATAAAGTTGGCTGGGCACTTTATGTCCTATGTGGCTCATGCCTGTAATCCCAGCACTTTGGTAGGCTGAGGTGGACAGATCATCTGAGGTCAGAAGTTTGAGACCAGCCATGAACAACATGGTGAAAACCTGTCTCTACTAAAAATACAAAATTAGTCAGGCATGGTGGCACGTGCCTGTAATCCCAGCTGCTGGGGAGGCTGAGGCAAGAGAATCACTTGAACCCAGGAGGCAGAGGTTGCAGTGAGCCAAGAGCCAATGCACTACAACCTGGGCAACAGAGTGAAACTCTGGCTTAAAAAAAAAGACATAAAGTTTAGGAGTCCAGAACACAGAGTGTTATGAGCAGAGTCATGTCTCCAAAAAAACCATATCTTGAAGTCCTAACACCCAATACCTCAGAATATAACTGTATTTGGATATAGGGCATTTAAAGGAGCGATTAAGTTAAAATAATCTTGTAAAAGTGGGCTCCAATCCAATCTGACTGATTTGTAAGAAGAGGAGATTCGGCTGGGCAAAGTGGCTTGCCCCTGTAAATCCCCACACTTTGGGAGGCCAAGGTGGGCAGATCTCTTGAATCTGGGAGTTCCAGCCCAGCCTGGGCAATATGGTGAGCCCCATCTCTACAAAAAATATGAAAATTATCTGGGCATGGTGACCTGCACCTGTACTCCCAGCTACTCAGGATGGTGAGGTGGGAGATTTGCTTGAACCTGGGAGGCAGAGGTTGCAGTGAGCCAAAGTCACACCACTGCACTCCAGCCTGGGAGCCAGAGTGAGACTTTTGTCTCAACAAATAAACAAATAAATAAATAAAAGATAATGCCAAGGTAGCAGGGACCTAACTTGTCTCCTTCTGTTAGGTGTTTGATAAACAATTGAAGCAGAAAGTTTATGAGCTATGTACATTGTCTGTACAGAAGGGCTATATGTCCTGGGCCATAAAGAAAAACAGACCTACAGTTTATCTGCTTCCTCTTTTTTGTTTATGTGTTCTGAACCATGAAGAAAGGCAGATTAAAAAAAAATATTTTTTGTTGTTTGTTTTTGTTTTGAGACAGTCTTGCTCTGTCACCCAGGCTGGAGTGCAGTGGTGTGATCAGGCTCACTGCAACCTTCACCACCCAAGTTCAAGCGATTCTTCTGCCTCACACTCCAGAGAAGCTGGGATTACAAGTACCCACCACCATGCCCAACTAATTTTCTTTTTCTTTTGTATTTTAGTAGAGACAGGATTTTACCATGTTGCCCAGGGTGGTCTCGAGCCCCTCAGCTCAGGCAATCTAAACACCTTGGCCTCCCAGAGTGCTAGGATTAGAGGCATGAGCCACCTGGAAGGGCAGATTTATATCTTATTTGCTTTATCTCTTTGCTTTCCCTGATCCTGCCAGCCTTACTCCTCTTCCCTAATTAGGCCTCCACAGACTCGACCATAAAAGTACATTTTTCTCAACCTCCTATGCTATCCCTTAGAGTCCTAGTTTTACCACAATAAACCAGGATCCTATTTCCCAGCATGTAAACTTTGTGAGAAAATAACCGATGTAGCATAGGACCTTCTTTCTCTTCTTCAAAACTACTAGAACAGCCAGGTTGCCTGAATGAAAAACCAAAGTTTCTTGGTCTCAAGGCCAAGGAAATCAAGGACACAGAGGCACACCAAGAGTGAGACTGGAAAAGGAGTTTAACAGGCTACAGAAAAAAACAGCTCTGTCATAGAGAGGGTCCTGAACGGGTTGTCAAGCTGTAGTAAAATATAAGGGTTTTTTTCAACATTCTTGGCCAGGTGTGGTGGCTCATGCCTGTAATCGCAACACTTTGGGAGGCTGAGGCGGGCAGATGACCTGAGGTTAGGAGTTCGAGATTAGTCTGACCAACATGGAGAAACTCTGTCTCTACTAAAAATATAAAGTTAGTTCAATTCATTTACTTCAGAGGACAGTTAAAATAGAAAAAAAAAATACAAAATTAGCCAGGCATGGTGACACATGCCTGTAATCCCGCTATTCAGGAGGCCTGTAGTCCCAGCTACTCTCAATCAGGAGAATGGCTTGAACTCAGGAGGCGGAGGTTGCAGTGAGCCGAGATCTTGCCATTGCATTCCAGCCTGGGCAACAAGAGTGAAATTCTGTCTGAAAAACAAACAAACCAACAAACAAAACCAGAAGTGAGTAAGGAGCCCATGGCTGGCTAGATTCAGACCAAACCAGTACGGGGCAGTCCCTTGAAGATGGTATACCCATTAGAGAGAAAATTTGTTCTTAATATAACCCTATATGATTATTAGCTCATTAAAGCTCATGCATATGGACTGCAGTATTATGTATGTACTTAAAATTATAAGATGGGGGTGATGCACAAGTGCATAGGGGCCAAAGTAACTATGCAACCAACCTATCAATCAAACGGCAGATGCTGGATAGTGATCAGGCAGCTTGAAAAGAGAAAAATGTATAAAAAGGTCCAAAATACACAAAACAGACTCATCTCATTTCTCAGAGATCAGCCCACTCTCCCCTCTCTTAGAGTGTTTTAGTGCTTAATAAACATTTTCTGCTTCGTTATTTGTGTGTGTCATGTCCAATTCTTTGTTCATGGCACCAAAAACTTAAGATTTCACATCTGCTACTAACATTACAAGGTGTCAAAATTTGGCATAAAAGTGGCAAAAGTATAAAGCCAGCCCAAAACAGAATGATCTTTGCTTCAGTAATTTTTCATAAATTATACATTAATATTGATTTAATTAAAATAGCTGAATCTTGCATTAGTTACTAAAATAAGCATGTATTTAATCTCAAGCTTCATACATAGGTAAACCCCTGAAGTTTGTAGGCTATCAAATGGTTGACAGAAAATAATTGTAATCGTCCAATGGGGTCACCTTGTCCACTGCCTAGACAGAGCCAAATTAACAAGACAGGGAAACTGCAATAGAGAAAGAGTAATTTACACAGAGCTGACTGTGCAGAAGACAAGAGTTGTATATTTTATTTTATTTTGAGATTAAAAATTACACCTAATTTTTTTTTGTATTTTTAGTAGAGAAGGGGTTTCAACATGTTGGCCAGGATGGTCTTGATCTCTTGACCTTGTGGTCCACCCACCTTGGCCTCCCAAAGTGCTGAGATTACAGGCATGAGCCACCACACCCGGCCAAGAGTTTTATTATTATTCAAATAAGTCTCCCTGGAAATTTAGGAATCAGAGTTTTTTCTTTTGTTTTGTTTTTGAGATAGAGTCTTGCTCTGTCACCAGGCTGGAGTGCTGTGGCGTGATCTCACTGCAACCTCCACCTCCCAGGTTCAAGTGATTCTCCTGCCTCAGCCTCCCAAGTAGCTGGGATTACAACAGGCACGTGACAACATGCCTGACTAATTTTTGTATTTTTAGTAGAGATGGGGTTTCACTATGTGGGTCAGGCTGGTCTCAAACTCCAGACCTGATCAACTGCCTACCTCGGCCTCCCAAAATGCTGGGATTACAGGCATGAGCCACTGTGCCTGGCCTAGGTATCAGAGTTTTTAAGGATAATTTGGTGGGTAGTGGGCCAGTGGGTCAGGAGTTGATTGGTAGGGTCAGAGATGAAATCATAGGAACTGGAATTTCTTCTCTTATGCTGAGTCAGTTCCTGGGTGGGGGATATGAGACCAGATTAGCCAGTTCATTGATCTGTGTGGTGCCTGCTGATCCATCGACTATAAGGTCTGCAGAATATCTCAAGCATGTATCTTACATTTCATAATAGTGATGTTATTCCCAGGAGCAATTTGGGGAGATTGAGAATATTGCAGGCTCCTGCTGCATGGCTCTTAAACCATAATTTCTAATATTGTGGTTAATTTATTGGTCCTACACAGGGAGTCTACTCCCCAGTAGGCAAGGGGGTTTATTTTGGGAATGGCCTCTTATCATCTTAATTTCAGAGATAATATACCCCTTCCTCTCACAGATAGTTCTGGCCTACATCCAGGAATTATCAAAGACAGCTTGGAGGTTAGAAGCAAGATGAAGTCAGTTAGGTCAACTCTCTTTCACTGTCTCAGTTATAATGTTGCAATGGTGGTTTCATAATTTAAGTAACTATTGCAGTTTGCATAAATAATCTAGGTAAACTATTAAAATAATTAGATAAATACAATGGTATAAATACTTGTAGACAAACTAATAATTTAAAATCTAAAGTTATATTAAGTAATATATATTTATTAGTTTGGTATTTTCCAATAAAAATATTGTAGAAAAACATTTTTTCTCAAAAAAAATTGTGTCCACGTTAAAAGATGAATAATTTTTGTGTAATTCAAAGCTTATCTAAGGTTGGGTGCAGTGGCCCACATTGGTAATCCCAGCGCTTTGGGAGGCCAAGGCAGGTGGATCACCTGAGGTCAGGAGTTTGAGACAAGTCTGACCAATATGGTGAAACCACATCTCTACAAAAATAAAAAAAGCAGCTAGGTGTGGTGGTGCATGCCTATAATCCTAGCTACTTGGGAGGCTGAAGCAAAAGAATTCCTTGAACACAGGAGGCGGAAGCTGCAGTGAGCCGAGATCACACCACTGCGCTCCAGCCTGGGCAACAGAGTGAGACTCCATCTCAGAAAAAAAATAAAAAAGCTCACCTAAAGGTTATGTATAAAATAACATAAAAGGGGCTGGGCACGGTGGCACATCCCTGTAATACCAGCTACTCAGGAGGCTGAGGCAGGAGAATTGCCTGAACCCAGGAGGCAGAGGTTGTGGTGAGCCGAGATTGCGCCATTGCACTCCAGCCTGGGTAACAAGAGTGAAACTTTGTCTAAAAAATAAATAAATAAATAAATAAATAAATAAATAAATAAATAACACAACATAACATAAAAGGAATGAGGAAACAAGAGAGATGTAAAGAAAGGTATAGAAATAAAGAGGTATTTTTGGGCCACGTGTGGTGGCTCATGCCTGAAATCCCAGCACTTTGGGAGGCTAAGGTGTGCAGATTACTTGAAGTAAGGAGTTCAAGACCAATCTGACCAATACAGTGAAACAATAGCTCTATTAAAAACACAAAAAGTAACGGGACATATGGACATATGCCTGTAATTCCAGCTACTCTGGAAACTGTGGCATTAGAATGGAGAAAAAAATTTCAGGACTTCCATGGAGAGCTGAAATGTTCATGACTATCAAACAAAACAGGCGTTAACTGTATAGGCTGAACTGACAGAAGATTAAAGTAATCTTATTGACATTTTTGCTTGAAATGTTACCGATCCTTTGTTTTGTTTTTTCAGAGACAAAGAAATATTGAGCTACAGATAGCATTTAACAATTGAGGAAATTTTACCCCGTGATGAAAATGTGGAGCATACATGGGGAGAAATGCCAAATATGGGTGAGGGGGCAAGCAAAACACACTGCCACGTGTATACCTATGCAACTATCTTGCATGTTCTGCACATGTACCCCAAAACCTAAAATGCAATAAAAATTAAAAAAAAAAAGAAAAAAGAAAATGTGCAGCATATTTGTTTCTCTCTACCTAATTTCTCCAAAATTTGGAAATTATTTGTGAATATTCTTAACTTATATCAATGTAACTATTCGCATAACTGCCAGAAGAATGTTTTCTTTTGCAATAGGACACCACCAGAGAAACCGGTCATTTTACCAAGGCTTTAACTGCAGCAGAGCACTAATAAAGCTTGACATAGATCCAATAAAAAGCCTCTCAGTAAAACTGACCTCATACCTTGTGAACACAGTCCCTGTATAGGGTTCCTGACCTGTGGCAAGTGAAAAATGTCACTTTCTGACAGACCCAGGAGCCTCAAGTTATCTTGGGACTTCACGAGGGAAGGAATTTACCCATCTCATAGGTATTTGGTAGCACAAAGTCATGGCTGGGATCTGTTTTAAAAAGTATTATCTGAGATTTCTTCCATGGAACAAAGTTTCATCAAAGCCAGTTTTAAAATCCTATATGAAAAATAAAATCCTATATGAAAAAAAAGAAATTTAAAAATCCTATGTGAAAAAAAAATCCTATATGAAAAATCATTGCACTTTATACATTATACATTATTATATACTTTATACACTATTATACAGGTATAATAAAGTAAATTTGTCCTATGCTGATTTGCTTTTAGTAAAAATGGGAAAATGAAGAAAGAAGAATTATGTTTCAAAAACTACAGTACACCTGTTAGATTCTAGTCTTGACTAAGATTTTTCCATTTTTTATTATTTTCTAAAGTTTGGACTCAATTCTCATTTTTCCTGGCTACAGATATCCAAAATGATGTTTTCAATTTTACTCTTATTTTTCTTCATTGTTTCCATTTTTCCTAATTTGAAATCACTGAAAACTGAGCTACAGTTTCTTAAAGCCCCACAAACTGAAGCTAGAAGGTAGACACATTAAATTCAGAAGAAAATAACAGCAATCTATTTACATACAGAAGGCACTTTCATACCTGCCTACATGGACTTCAGAGTACTATGGTCTATAACAGTTTTCCAGGATTGTTCTTTTTATGTTTGGGTTTTTTCCTCCCAACTCCCCTCATTTTGTCTTTGTAGGCCTTGAGACTTGTCCCACCTTTCTGGGCCAAACCAATGTGTATGTAACATATTAACTAATGTCTCCAAAAAATGTATATAACCAAGCTATGTCTTGACCACCTACATGTTGCCAGGAACTTGTGAAGCTGTGCTATGGGCGCAAGCATCCCTAACTTTGGCAAAATAAACTTGCCAAATAGACTGAAAGAAAGAAGTAAGCTTCAAACAAAATAAAAATACCCGAAGGGAAAAACGGGGAGTTACATGAAAAAAATCTCAATTTGCAAAGATGTTTGGAGAATCATCAGTGTGTATGCACAAGAAAACAACTGCAAAACTAGTGAAGCACCAAGTGAAAGAAGAGAAAGAAATATACAAATCTAGGTGAAGCAAGAGGATTTTTTTTTTTTCCTGAGAGAGAGTTTCACTCTTATTGCCCAGGCTGTAGTACAATGGCGCAATTTTTGCTCAGTGCAACCTCTGCCTCCCAGGTTCAAGTGATTTCTCCTGCCTCAGCCTCCTGAGTAGCTGGGATTACAGGCACGTGCCACCATGCAAAGCTAATTTTTCTATTTTTAGTAGAGATGGGTTTTCGCCATGTTGGCCAGGCTGGTCTTGAACTCCTGATCTCAGGTGATCTGCCTGCCTTGGCCTCCCAAATTGCTGGGATTACAGGCGTGAGCCACCATGCCTGGCCACAAAAAGGATTTTTTAGGGTAGTGAAAACCCTAAATATATGTTACCTAACATATGGTAACATACCATATGTTACCATAATGGTAAATATATGCCATTTCATGCTTCTCAAAACCCACACAATGTACAAGTGTGAGCCAAATATAAACTAGGGAGTTGGGTGATAATCTACCACTTTGGGGGAGGATTTTGATAACAGGGAAGGCTAAGCATATGTTGGGGAAGGAGCTGTATGGGAAATCTCTGTACCTTCCACTAAATTTTGCTGGGAACCAAAACCTGCTCTACAAAGTAAAGTATATCTTACAAGAAAACAACTGAATTAGAATATAGGTAAAAACATGAGGAGAAATTTCACTGAAGTAGATGCACACATAGGCAAAATGAGAGATTTTCCATATGACTGTCCATCAAGTCTCAGAACTTACAATGTTCTATTTCTATTTGATCCTGTCCTGCCTTCAACGATCATTGAAAAGAAAAAGCCTTTACCAAACACTCCAAAAATGTCTTTGTGGTGATGTTCTTTAGAAACTCTTAACTGTTTTCAGGAATTGGCAATGGGAACAAAGGTTTGCAGGAACACTCTTAGCCCACCAAGCATGCATTTTCATGATCAATATTGGTGAATTGACAAATTGCAGTTTTGTGCAAAGCTGCTATGTCAGAATCAGAAACTTACGTTTCAGAACAGGCTGACTCCCTCCTTCCAACACACTGGTACAGTCATTCCACCTTATCTGGAGTTTCACTTTCCATGGTTTCAATTACCCATGGCAACTGTGGTCCAAACACATTAAATAAAATGTTCCCAAAACAAATACCTCAGAAATTTCAAACTGCACTGTTCTCAGTGATGTGATAAAAATCTCACATTGTTCAAATAGGACATAATCATTCTTTCACGCAGCGCAGCCAGAGAGAATAACTCAGTCTCTTGTAGTCATCACAGTCAGTACATTCTTAGAGTATTATGGTGTTTTTGTTCAATTAACTCCTATTTTACTTAATAATGGCCCCAAAGCACAAAAGCCGTGATGCTTGCAACTTGAATATCTCAGAGAAGCTGTAAGCTAGACACAGTAGCATGTATCCATAGTCTCAGGTAGTCTGGAGGCGGAGGTGGGAGGACCACTTTTTGAGGTTGCAATGTGCTAAGATCTCACCTGTGAATAACCACTGCACTCCAGCCTGGGTGACATAGAAAAACCCCCTAGCAACAACCACCACCACCAAAAAAAGAAAGAAAAAAAAAAACAAAAGAGAAAGCAAGAAAGTTGTAAAGTGCCTCGTTTAAGTTAAAAAGTGAAAGGTTATTGATTTTTTTTTTTTTGAGATTTTTCTTTGTTTTTTGGGGGGGAGGAAGGGAAGAGGGCAGGAAGGGAGGGAAGGAGGAAGGGAGGAAGGGAGGGAAGGGGAGGAAGGAAATCAAGCAATGAGAGAGATATTGCCGACCTGGATCTAGAGGTTTACAAGTTGATTTCTTTCTTTTTTTGAGAGAGGGAAAGAAAGAAAAAAAAATGAGTAAAGGAGAGGAA
>CM052668.1:37338305-37359615 GCA_028533165.1 Leontopithecus rosalia
AGGTGCCGGCGAAACTACTGCCCCGCGTGGCTCCTCCACTGGGAATCTTCACTCCTGAGAGACCAGAATTTGTCTGAAAGTGTGGCGTCCTCTAGTTCTATGAGCTTTAACTGCGAGCTGCAATCCCGAGATGTTAGCGATCAGCCATCTTGGATCGTTCCCCCCTGAGGTTATTGATTTAATAAGAAAAAACAGACTTATCTCGCCTGGGGCGGGCTGGGTAGCATTTAGGTGGGCCATGCCATGCCAGCTCTGGTGCTGCCAACTGTGGACGAGCTCTGGGTGTGTGGGCAGCCTGGCATGGCGCTCCACTATGTCAGCATGATATGATGCCGTCCTGCACCAACTTGGCTACTGGAATCCCCAGTAGTAAAGTGAAATACTCAACGCTCTCCAGCACAGACGATGGCTACATTGACCTTCAGTTTAAGAAAAGTCCTCCAAAGATCCCTTATAAGGCCATTGCTCTTGCCACCGTGCTGTTTTTGATTGGCACCTTTCTCATTATTATAGGCTCCCTCCTGCTCTCAGGCTACATCAGCAAAGGAGGGGCAGACTGGGCCGTTCCAGTCCTGATCGTTGGCATTCTGGTGTTCCTACCCGGATTTTACCACCTGCGCTTCACTATCCATGCATCCAAAGGCTACCGCGGTTACTCCTATGACATGCCAGACTTTGATGACTAGCATGCACCCCATATCTGAGGAGAAGAGTCACAGTGGGACTGCCCCAGCTTTAAGATACTGAGCAGAAACTCTAGATAAGGGCTAAGGAATTCTGCATCTTGCAGATGTTCAAGTAAACAATGGCCAGATTTTATGGGTTCTTCCCAAAGACGTTAACTGAGCCTACAGTTAGCTAGTTAGGAAGTGACCTGCTCTGTTTCTCATCCCTTGGCCTTGGCAAGAGCTCCTGACAAGTTTTTCCACAGGAATATGTATCATGGAAGAATTAGAGCTTATTCTGTAGTAAGAAGTGTTGTCTGCCACCACCCTCTGTAGAGCTGAGATTTCTTTTAAATACTCTTCATTGCCAATTTGTTCTTGTAGCAAATGGAAGAATGTAGTATGGCTAATTTCTTAGTACTAAGTAATTTATTTTAAAAATATCTGAGTATCTTGGCTGGGCATGGTAGCTCATGCCTGTAATCCCAGCACTTTGGGAGGCCGAGATGGGCGGATCATGAGGTCGAGAGTTCGAGACCAGCCTGACCAACATGGTGAAACCCCATCTCTACTAAAATTACAAAAAAGTTAGCTGGGCGTGGTGGTGGACCTGTAGTCCCAGCTACTCAGGAGGGTGAGGCAGGAGAATTGTTTGAACCCAGGAGGTGGAGGTTGCAGTCAGCTGAGACCACACCACTGCACTCCATCCTGGGCAACAGAGCAAGACTCCATCTCAAAAAAAAAAAGTTGGAGTATCTTGTCCTCTACACTTAACCCTACCTTCATGTTCCAGTAGAAGATCCTGGTAAAAATCAAAGATCAGTGAATTCATCTGTAATTTTTTTTTTTTACTTGCTTTCTTATTGACAGCAGCCAGGAATGTTTTAGCCTGCACAGCAAGTTTTCGGAATGTAAATACTTTCTCTGTTTAACAGTCCTTGGCCCATTCTCATCCAGTTCACCAGTAGGTTGGACAGCATATAATTGGAGTTATTTTGTCCCATCTAAATCAAAATGTTCTGTAGATTATTCCTTTAAGGGCAGGACTTTTGGCCGTTCCTGATGAAACACGTAGATAAGTGTTTATTAGTTAAAATTTATAGCCCTGTTGCTAGCACCTTGTATTATGTCATTATTCTGCCCATGATTGCAAGGATGCCTGGAGCACTGGATTGCCTTAGTTTGATTCTATTTTTTAGCTTGAAAAAAATGACTTATTTTCCAAAGAAATTAAAATGTTGAAATCCAAAAAAAAAAAGAAAAAACATTATATGAAGTGCTAAGATTTACCATAGATCTCCTGTACATGAGTGCAAACAAAAATAATCAGCGCTTGCTTTGCTGTCACACCTCGAAACGTGACTGAAACTGTGTATTTAGGGTTCAGTGCTATCCAGTCTCAGGTACCCAATAGAGAACACTTGGAAGGCATCCCCTGGGTTAAAGGGGACTAAGGTATAGGTAAAAACCTATGTTGTTTGATTTCACCATAGAAAACAATTGCCACACATGATTTTAACCAGCAGGGCGTAACGGTGCAGTGTCCGTTAGAAAGTTCTTTAGTAAGGTAGGATAAACCTGTTAGTTAAAGGAGTCACTGTTATGAACAGAAATGATAACATTTTGTTAATGGAACCATGAGACTTCTGATACATTCTGATTGCAACAGCAGTAACATACAATAAATGTTTCAATGTGAATGTGACTTGTGAACCTGCCATTCTGATTTTGATTAAACTCTCCTCTCTGATAACTGCAGTCTTCCACTTCCAAGAATTTTAAATTTCTCTTTAAGATAAAACAGCTGTCATTCGATGTAGATAACCACCATTCCCTTTGCATTCTTTCTCCCACACAATCCAACTTCATTAAACTATCGCTTGCCTCCCATTAATATCGTTAATATTCCATCAGTGTCCTCACTGGTGTTTCAGGCAGTTGGCTGTGCAATTATTTCCTACAAACCAAAGTGGCACTCTACACCCTGAATACAAGCAAAATTTATGTCATAATTTACATTATTCTCCCAATTACTCCATGCTGTGTAACTCACATGACACTGAATTTTAAAATTTAATGGACGTAATCTTCAGGCAGCATGGAAATGAAGAAACCAAACCAAATGAAGTAGCTCCTCTTTCTTGATGGTTCACTCCCAGAGACCACAATGAAGGATATGTAAGGAAGGCGACAGACTTCAAACTTTGGGATAAAGGTCATAGTTTAGTAGCTGCTTTAAGAAATGTCCCACTGGGCACGATGGCACAAACCTGTAATCCCAGCAGTTTAGGAGGCCAAGGCAGGCGGGTCTCGAGGTCAAGAGATTGAGAACATCCTGGTCAACATGGTGAAATCCTGTCTCTAGAAAAACATACAAAAGTTAGGCAGGCAGGGTGGTGTGACTGTAACCCCAGCTAGTTGGGAGGCTGAGGCACAAATTGCTTGAATCCAGGATGTAAAGGATGGAGTGAGGTGAATTGGTGCCACTACACCATAGCATGGGGAAACATAGCAAGACTCTGTTATAAAAGAAAAAAACAGAAACCTCCTTTTGTGTTGGGTATGGTGGCTCATGCCTGTAATTCTGGCACTTTGGGAGGCTGAAGTGGGTAGATTGCCTGAAGTTGGGAGCTTGAGAAAAGCCTGGCCAGCATGGTGAAACCTTACCTCTACTAAAAATAAAAATATTAGCCAGCCATGGTGGCAGGCACCTATAATCCCAGCTACTTGGGAAATTGAGGCAGGAGACTCGCTTGAACCCAGGAGGCAGATGTTGCAGTGACCAAAGATCATGTCATTGCACTCCAGCCTAGGCAACAGAGCGAGACTCCTTGTCAAAAGACAAACAACAATAACAACAACAACAAAACCCCCCAGATTTAATACAATATTGTATAAACTGAATGAGCCATTTCCACACATGCACTTGTTCCTTTAAAATACAGTGTCCTGAGTTTTAACAAATTTTTGTCTTGTAGTTATTCCACAGTTAATATTCCAGATCAATCTTGGAGAAGTAGATTTGGTTATCCGATAATACGATTTCAAAGATACGTAGTCTGTGGAAAGAAATGGTTGAAATTTCTACCACATTGATTACATTTGCAAGGTTTCTCTCAAGTAGAAATAATTTGGCAAAGCCTGAAGACACAGTACTGCTTAGAGGCCCTTTCATGTTCACATGAAAGGCTGCGTCTCCTACATTTGTAGGCTGCATCTCCTCTGTAAGTTCAATCAAACTACAAAGGCGTGGGCATTTGTTTTGTCTCACTTTAAGTTCTGGGGTACAAGTGCACAATTTGCAGGTTTGTTACATAGGAAAATGTGCCACTGTGGATTGCGGCACCTACCAACCCGCCACCTAGGTATCAAGGCAAAAATGCATTAGCTATTTTCTTGGATGCTTCCCTTCCCCAACCCCCAACTCCCACTGGCAGGCCTGTGTGTGTTGCTCTCCTCCCTGCGCCCACGTGTTCTCATTGTTTGTCTTCCACGTAGTGAGAACATATGGTGTTTGGTTTTCTGTTCCTGTGTTAGTTTCCTGGGGATAATGGTTTCCAGCTCCATCTATGCAATGGACATGATCTCATTCCTTTCTATGGCTGCATAGTATCCATGGTGCATACATACCACATTTTATTTATCTAGTCTATCACTGATGGGCAATTTGGTTGATTCCAGGTTTTTGAACATTTGATTTTTTAAAAAGCCTTACCACCTTTATTATATTTGTAAGCCTACCCTCTAGTATGAATACTCCATTTGCGTTTTGATGTTCATGTAAAAGCCTTTGCATGCATATTGTATTTCTTTGGTTTCTCTCAAAGATGGATATTCTGATGTCTAGTGAGTTCGGATGCCTAGGGAAAGCCTCTGACACATACATTTATATGATTTCCTTTCAGTATAAACTCTCTTATGACAAGTAGTGATTGAACTCTAGTAAAGGTTTTCCCACCCTCATTTCGTTGGTACATCTATGCCCTTTGAATTATCTATAGATTCACAAATTTTGGCTTTTGATTCACAAGTTTTGAGAATTCTTGCCACACATATTATAATTCTGTGATTTCTCTCCAGGATGTCTATTCTTACACTTAGTGAGTAGTGAACGCTAGCTTAAAATGTTGGTATATTCACTGCATGTGTAAATGTGTTAGTTCACAATTGCATTGTTAAAAAAAATACCTGAGGTTGGCTGATGTATAAAAAAAGAGGTTTAATCGGCTCACACTTCTGCGGGCTTAACAGGAAACAAAATGCTGGCATCTGGTCACCCTCTAGGGAAGCCTCAGGAAAGTTAAAATCATGGTGGAAGGCAAAGAGGGTGTAGGTATTTCACATTGTAAGAATGAGAGCAAGCAAAGGGAAGTGCTATACACTTTTAAACACACAGACTTCAAGAGAAGTCACTACTGCCAGGACAGAAGCAAGGGGATGATGCTAAATCTTGAGATCCAAAAATGATGCTCAATCTTTGTTCACAGGAGAAATCCACCTCCATGATCCAATCACCTCCCAATGGACCCCACCTCCAATACTGGAGATTACAATTCCACATGAGATTTCAAAAGAAGGGATAAATATACTAGCTATATCATTAAGTATGAATTATTTGATGATTCCAGAAGCTAGGACAATGTCTAAGGCCTTGTCATATTGAGTTTAGTTGTAAGATTCTCTCCAGTATGTCTTACTTGATGTTTAGTGAAGCCTGAGCAACAAATAAAGGATTTCCCACACTCATTACATTTATAAGGTTTTTTTGCCAGAATGAATTCTTTGGTGTTTGTTGAGGGAAAACAACCGTCCAAAGGCCTTGCCACATTCAGTACATTTGTATCTTTTCTCTCCAGTGTGGATTCTCTGGTGACTTACAAGATGTGAACTATGCCTGAATCCCTTGCCACACACATCACATTTATATGGTTTCTTTCCAGCATGAATTATCTGATGTGCGGTGAGGTTTGAGCTCCGTTTAAACGTTTTCCCACACTCATTACATTTGTAGGGTCTGTCTCCAGTATGAACTGTCTCATGAAGTCTAAGATGGACACGTTGACTAAAGGAATTCCCACACTGATTACATTTGTAAGGTTTCTCTCCGGTATGAATTCTCTGATGTCTATTGAGTGTTGAGCCCTGATTAAAGGATTTGCCACATTCATTACATTTGTAAGGTTTCTCTCCAGTATGAACTCTCCGATGCCCTAGAAGATGTGAGTATTGACTGTAGACCTTGCCACATTCATTGCATTTGTAGGGCTTCTCTCCACTATGAATTCTCTTATGGACTGTAAGACGTGAACACTGACTGAAGACCTTGCCACACTCTTTGCATTTGTAAGGTTTCTCTCCAGTATGAATTCGCCGATGCTTTGCAAAAGCTGAACAGTCACTGAAGACCTTGCCGCATTCTTTACATTTATAAGGTTTCTCTCCAGTATGAATTCTCTGATGCACTGAAAGACGTGAATGCAGACTGAAGACCTTACCACACTCATTGCATTTGTAAGGTTTCTCTCCAGTATGAATTCTCTGATGTGCTGCAAGACGTGAATGTATGCTGAAAACTTTGCCACATTCATTGCATTTGTAAGCTTTCTCTCCAGTATGAATTTTCCAATGCACTACAAGATGTGAATGCTTACTGTAAACCTTACCACATTTATTGCATTTGTAAGGTTTCTGTCCTGTATGACTTCTCTGATGCATTGCCAGACTTGAACGTTTACTGAAGACCTTGCCACATTCATTGCATTTGCAAGGTTTCTCTACAGTATGAATTCTCCTATGCACTGCAAGACTTGAACATTTACTGAAGACCTTTCCACATTCACTGCATTTGTATTGTTTCTCTCCACTGTGGATTCTCCGGTGACATACAAGATTCGATTTATGTCTGAACGCCTTGCCACATACATCACATTTATGTGGTTTCCCTCCTGCATGGATTACCTGATGTACAGTGAGGTTTGAGCTCCGTTTAAAGGTTTTGCCACACTCATTACATTTGAAGGGTCTCTCACCAGTATGAACTGTCTGATGAAGTCTAAGATGGACATGTTGACTAAAAGATTTCCCACACAGATTACATTTGTAAGGCTTTTCACCAGTATGAATTCTCCTATGAACTGCAAGGTGAGAACTTTTACTAAAGGACTTGCCACATTCATTACATACGTAGGGTTTCTGTCCAGTGTGACTCCTTTGGTGTCTTACAAAATATGATTTTTTTCTTAAGATCTTGCCACATACATCACATTGACATGGTTTCCCTCTTGTATGGACTACCTGATGTACAGTTACTAGTGAGGCCCGACAAAGGGCTTTGCCACACTCATTGCATTTGTAAGGTTTCTCTGTAGTATGTATCATCTGATGAGTAGTAAGACTGGAAGACTCTCCAAAGGTTTTGCCACATTCATTACACACGTAAGATTTTCCCCTAATGTGTGGAGAAACTAAACAACCATTATTACTTGTCTTCTGCATTTGATCACATTCATAAGTTCTCCCTTCAGTCTGAACTTTCTGCAGGTCAGCCAGGCATGACTGAAAGCTTGCTGTAAGCTGGTTTTCAGTATGCTTGTTTTCTACATCCCCTTGACTATGTTGAGCCTTTTTACCAGCAACATTGTTTGCGTGGGGCACTGGCACTTCTTTATAATTTCTTTCGCCATCTTTCCACTGAAACTCAAGGTCATGCAGATTTTTCTGTATTTCCCTGAAGTATAAATTTTCAAGATCGTAGCTTTGATGTCTTTCCAGTGTCACTGTTTGGAATCTTTCTCTTGTATTACCGTTTTCTGTTGGTGGTAATTCCTTGATCATACATTTAGGAGAGATACCTGCAAAATATAATGAACATGGGTTTTTTTCAATAACTATTATTGATAAATAAATATTTTATGCTGGAACCATACTACACTAAACATAATGTGTATACTAGACACATTATGTTTAGGTGTGAAAGTTCTCCACCATGATCTTTTATTTTTAGAAATACAAAACGAATAGAATTCTACAGTAAAGAAAGGGTGACAACATGTAAATCAAATTAATTTTAGGAAAGCCTAGTTTCAAACATCCTATGACCAAAGACTCATGCTGTACAAACATATATTAGCACTAAAAGAAGTATTTTGCAACCAACGACACCAAATTATATACCAACTGGCAGTAAACACATGGCTCTCTCAGAACAGAAAAGAATAGTTATATATACTTAATTTATATTTACTGTGTACAAACAAATGCCAAACTACAGCAAGATATAGTATAATGGTAAATGTTCACAAGTTCAACTAATTAATAATCATATAAATTAATAAATAAAACTTCTAATAACCCATGATAAAACCAGCAGGTAAGTAAAATACAATATATATTTAGAATTCTATGCTACAAATTTCTATATTGCATATATAAATTTGCATATGTAAATATACAAAATTTATAGTATGGAATTCTAAACAATTCTCCCTTTATAATAATAAGCAAGAACATATGTTCTACAGATAGCATAAGTAGAAAATATGTTGAGAGCACTAACTTTTTTTTGTATTAAAAATTTTTTTTTTAAATTTTACTTGAAGTTCTGGGGTACATGTGCAGATCTTGCAGGATTATATACACGCCATGGAGGTTTGCTGCCTCCATTCACCTGTCACCTACATTAGGTATTTCTCCCAATGTTATCTCTCCACAATCTCCCCAGCCCCCACTCTCCCTCCCCTAGCCTCCCACCCTCCAAGAGACCCCAGTGTGTGATGTTCACCTGCCTGTGTCCTTCTGTTCTCATTGTTCAACACTCACTTATGGGTGATAACATGCAGTGTTTGGTATTCTGGTCTTGTGTCAGTGTGCTGAGAATGATGTTTTCCAGATTAATCCACGTCCCTGCAAAGGACATGAACTCATCCTTTTTTTTATGGCTACACAGTATTCCCTGGTACATATGTGCCACATTTCTTTATGCAGTCTATCTTTGATGGGCATTTGGGTTGGTTCCAAGTCTTTGCTATTGTAAACAGTGCTGCAATGAGCATACGTGTGCATGTGTCTTTATAAATTGATTTACAATTCTTTGGGTAAATATCCAGTAATGGGATTGCTGGTTCAAATGGTATTTCTAGTTTTAGATCCTTGAGGAATTGCCACACTGTCTTCCACAATGGTTGAACTAATTTACATTATCACCAACGGTGTAAAAGTGTTCCTATTTCTCCACATCCTCTTCATCATCTGTTGTCTCCAGATTTTGTTTTCTATTTTCTTTTTTTAATTGTACTTTAGGTTCTGGGGTACATGTGTAGATCAGGCAGGACTGTTGCATAGGTATATACATGGCAAGGTGGTTTGCTACCTCCATCCCCTTGTCACCTATATCTGGCATTTCCCCCCATGTTCTCTCTCTGCAACCTCCCCATCCCCCACTGCCCCTCCTCTAGCCACCCCCAACAGATCCCAGTGTGTGATGCTCCCCTTGCTGTGTCCATGTTTTCTCATTGTTCAACACTCACCTATGAGTGAGAACATGCAGTGTTTGATTTTCAGTTCTTGTGTCAGCTTGCTGAGAATGATGATTTCCAGATGCATCCATGACCCTACAAAGGGCACAAACTCATCGTTTTTTATGGTTGCATAGTATTCCATGGTGTAATGTGCAACATTTTCCTTTTCGAGTCTATCATCAATGGGCATTTGGGTTGGTTCCAGGTCTTTGCTATTGTAAATAGTGCCGCAATTAACAGACATGTGCATGTGTCTTTATAACAGAATGATTTATAATCCTTTGGGTATATACCAAGTAATGGGATTGTTGGGTCAAATGGAATTTCTACTTCTAGATCCTTGAGGAATTGCCATACTGTCTTCCACAATGGTTGAACTAATTTATACAACCACCAACAGTGTTAAGCGTTCCTCTTTCTCCACATCCTCTCCAGCATCTGGTATCTCCAGATTTTTTAATGATCGCCATTGTAACTGGCATGAGATGGTGTCTCAATGTGGTTTTGATTTGCATTTCTCTAATGACCAGTAATGACGAACATTGTTTCATATCTTTGTTGGCCTCGTAAATGTCTTCTTTTGAAAAGTGTCTGTTCATATATTTTATCTACTTTTTGATGGTGTTGTCTGTTTTTTTTCTTGTATATTTGTTTTAGTTCTTTGCTTTGTCAGATGGGTAGACTGCAAACACTTTTTCATATTCTTTTCATTGCTACTTCACTCTAATGATTGTTTCTTTTGCTGTGCAGAACCTCTGGAGTTTTATTAGATCCCATTTGTCTATTTTGGCTTTTGTTGCCATTGCTTTTGGTGTTTCAGTCATGAAGTCTTGCCTATGCTAATGTCCTGAATGGTATTGCCTAGGTTTTCTTCTTGGGCTTTTATGGTGTTAGGTCTTATGTTTAAATCATTAATTCATCTGGAGTTAATTTCAGTATAAGGTGTAAGGAAGTGGTCCAGTTTCAGCTTTCTGCACATGGCTGGCCAGTTTTCCCAACACCATTTATTAAACAGGGAATCCTTTCCCCATTGCTTTTGTCTCGTTTGTCAAAGATTGGATGGTTACAGATGTGTGGCATTACTTCCGAGGCCTCTGTTCGTTCCATTGGTCTGTATCTCTGTTTTGGTACAAGTACCATGCTGTTTTGATTACTGTAGTCTTATAGTATAGTTTGAAGTCAGGTAGCATGATGCCTCTAGCTTTGTTCTTTTTGCTTAGGATTGTTTTGGCTATGTGGGCTCTTTATTGGTTCCACATGAAGTTTAAGGTGGTTTTTCCCAGTTCTGTGAAGAGGGTCAATGGTAGTTTGAGGGGAATAGCATTGAATCTATAAATTACTTTGGGCACTATAGCCATTTTCATGATATTGATCCTTCCTAACCATGAGCATGGGATGTTTTTCCATCTGCTTGTGTCCTCTCTTATTTCCTTGAGCAGTGGTTTGTAGTTCTTTTCGAAGAGATCCTTTAGATACTTTGTTAGTTGTATTCCCAGGTATTTTATTCTGTGTTGCAGTTCTGAATGGGAGTTCAGTTATCATTTGTCTGTTAATGGTGTATAGGAATGCTTGTAATTTTTGCACATTGATTTTGTATCCTGAGTCTTTGCTTATCTAAGCAATTTCCTGAAGTTGCTTATCAGCTTAAGAAGATTTTGGGCTGAGACAATGGGGTCTTCTAAATATACAATCATGTCATCTGCAAATAGAGACAATTTGACTTCTTTTCCTAATTGAGTATCTTTTATTTCTTTTCTTGAAGACCCTTTATTTCTTTTTCTTTCCTGATTGCTCTGGCTAGAACTTCCAATACTATGTTGAACAGTAATGGTGAGAAAGGGCACTCTTGCCTAGTGCTAGTTTTCAAGGGGAATGCTTCTAGTTTTTGCCCATTAAGTATGATATTGGCTGTGGGTGTGTCATAAATAGCTTTTATTATTTTGAGATACGTTCCATGGGTTTAAGCATTTTTAGCATAAAGGGCTGTTGAATTTTGTTGAAGGCCTTCTGTGCATCTATTGAGATAATGATGTGGTTTTTGCCTTTGGTTCTGTTTATGTGATGGATTATGTTTATAGATTTGTGTAGGTCGAACCAGCCTTGCATCCCCAGGATAAAGCCTGCTTGAATGTGCTGGATAAACTTTTTGATGTGCTGACACTTGGTTTGCCAGTATTTTATTCAATTTGTGCATTGATGTTTATGAATATTGGCCTTAAATTTTCTTTTTTAGTTGTATCTCTACCAGGTTTTGGTATCAGGATGATGTTGATCTCATAAAATGAGTTAGGGAGGATTCCCTCTTTTTGTATTGTTTGGAATAATTTCAGAAGGAATGATACCAGCTCCTCTTTCTATGTCTGGTAGAATTTGGCTGGGAACCCATCTAGACCTGGACTTTTTTTGGTTGGTGGGTGATTAATTGCTGCCTTTACTTCAGACCTTGTTATTGGTTTATTCAGGGATTCTACTTCTTCCTGGTTTAGTCTTGGGAAGTTGTAAGTGTCCAATAATTTATCCATTTCTTCTTGATTTACTGGTTTATGTGCATAGAGTTGTTCATGGTAATCTTTGATGGTAGCGTATATTTCTGTGGAATCGGTGGTGATATCCCCTTATTATTTTTTATTGCATCTATTCAATTCTTTTTTCTTTTCCTTTTTATTAGTCTGGCTAGAAGTTCGTTTTGTTGAGCTTTTCAAAAAGCCAGCTCCTGGATTTATTGTTTTTTTCAAAGGTTTTTGGTGTCTCTATCTCCTTCAGTTCTGCTCTGATCTTAGTTATTTCTTGTTTTCTGCTAGCTTTTGTATTTGTTTGATCTTGCTCCTCTAACTCTTTTAATTTTGACAATAGGATGTCAATTTTAAATCTTTCCGCACTTCTCATGTGGGCATTTAGTGGTATAAATTTCCTTCTGGACACTGCTTTAAATGTGTCCCAGAGATTCTGGTACATTGTGTCTTTGTTCTCATTGGTTTTGAAGAACATCTTTATTTCTGCCTTCATTTCATTATTTATGCAGTAGCCGTTCAAGAGCAGGTTGTTCAGTTTCCATGTAGTTTTGAGTGCGTTTCTTAATTCTGAGTTCTAATTTGATTGTACTGTGGTCTGAGAGACTGGTTGTTACAATTTCTGTTCTTTTGCATTTGCTGAGGAGTGATTTGCTTCCAACTATGTGGTCAATTTTAGAGTAAGTGCAATGTGGTGTTGAGAAGAATGTATATTCTGTGGACTTTGGGTGAAGAGTTCTGTAGATGTCTATTAGGTCCACTTGGTCCAGATCTGCGTTCAAGTCCTGGGTATCCTTGTTAATTTTCTGTCTCGTTGATCTAATATTGACAGTGGAGTGTTAACGTCTCTTACTATTACTGTGTGGGAGTCTAAGTCTCTTTGTAGGTCATTAAGAACTTGTTTTATGTATCTGGATGCTCCTGTATTGAGTATGTAAATATTTATGTTAGCTCTTTCTGTTGGATTGATCCTTTTACCATAATGTAATGCCCTTCGTTGTCTCTTTTGATCTTTGTTGTTTTAACGTCCATTTTATCAGAGACTAGGATTGCAACCCCTGTGTTTTTTTTTTCTCTCCATTTGCTTGGTAAATCTTCTTCCATCCCTTTGAGTCTATGTGTGTCTTTGCACATGAGATGGGTCTCCTGAATACAGCACACCAATGGGTCTTGAATTTTTATCCAATTTGCCATTCTGTGGCTTTTGATTGGGGCATTTAGCCTGTTCATATTTAAGGTTAATATTGTTATGTGTGAATTTTATCCTGCCATTTTGATACTAGCTGGTTGTTTTGCCTGTTACTTGACGCAATTTCTTCATTGTGTTGATGGTCTTTACCATTTGGTCCATTTTTGCAGTGGCCTATACTGGTTGTTCCTTTCCATGTTTAGTGCTTCCTTCAGGAGCTCTTGTAAGGCAGGCCTGGCGGTGCCAAAATCTCTCGGGAACTGCTTCTCTGTAAAAGTTTTTATGTCTCCTTCACTTATGAAGCTTAGTTTGGCTGGATATGAAATTCTGGGTTAAAAGTTCTTTTCTTTAAGGACGTTAAATATTGGCCCCCACTGTCTTCTGGCTTATAGGGCTTCTGCCAAGAGATAAGCTGTAAATTTGATTGGCTTCCCTTTGTAGGTGACCCGACTTTCCTCTCTGGCTGCACTTAGCATTTTTTCCTTCATTTCAACCCTGGTGAATCTGATGATTACATGCCTTGAGGTTGCTCTTCTTGAGGAATATCTTTGTGGTGTTCTCTGTATTTCCTAGATTTGAATGTTGGCCTGCCTTGCTAGGTTGAGGAGGTTCTCCTGGATAATATCCTGAAAAATGTTTTCCAGCTTGGATTCATTCCCCTCATCCCATTCAGGTACACTGATCAAATGTAGATTAGGTATTTTCACATACTCCCATATTTCTCAGAGGGTTTGTTCATTTCTTTTCACTCTTTTTTGTCTAATCTTGCCTTCTCATTTTATTTAATTGAGTTGATCTTCAATCTCTGATATTTTTTATCAGCTTGATAAATTCAGCTATTGAAACTTGTGTATGCCTCGCAAAGTTCTTGTGCTGTCTTTTTCAGCTCCATCAAGTCGTTTATGTTCTTTTCTAAGCTGGTTATTCTGGGTAGCATTCTGTCTAAGTTTCTTCAATGTTCTTAGTTTCTTTGCATTGGGTTAGAACATGTTCCTTTAGCTCAGAGAAGTTTGTTATTACCCACCTTCTGAAGCCTGCTTCTATCAATTCATCAAACTCATTCTCTATCAAATTTTATTCCCTTGCTGGTGAGAAGTTGTGATCCCTTGGAGGAGAAGAGGTGTACTGGCTTTTAGTGATTTCATCCTTTCTGCACTGGTTTCTTTCCATCTTCATGGATTTATCTACCTTTGGTCTCTGAACTTGGTGACTTTCAGATGCAGCTTCTGAGTGGACATCCTTTCTGTTGATGTTGAATTTATTTCTTTCTGTTTTGTAGTTTTCCTTCTAACAGTCAGACCCCTCTGCTGAGGACAGCTGGAGGTCCATTCCAGACACTGCTTGCCTTGGAATCATCTGTAGGGCTCCCGAATAGTAAAGGTTGCTGCTGAACAGTAAAGGTTGCTGCCTGTTCCTTCCTCTGGTATATTCGTTCTAGAAGGGTACACACCAGATATCAGCCAGAGCTCTCCTTTATGAAGTACCTCTTTGAATATACGCTGGCCAGAAAGCCGCTTGAGGAGGCAGTCTGTCCCTTCTCAGAGCTCAAGTGCTGTGCTGGCAGCTCTGTTGTTCCAATCAGAGCTGCTGGGTATGGACGTTTAAGTCTGCATAAACTTCCTTGTGGTTTTGTTTATACAAGTAAAGTTAGAACTGCCTTGGTAATGGCAGATGCTCTTCCCCCTATGGAGTTCGACTCCCTGGTCAATATCAAACTGCTGTGCTGGCTGTGAAAGTCTGAAGCCAGTGTGTTCCAGATTGCTGGTCTTTGCAGAGATGGAACCTGCTGAGCCAGATCACCTGGGAACCCTGCTTTCAGTCCCCTCTTTTTCAGGTGAATGGGTAGCTCTGTCTCTCAGGTATTCCAGGCACCAGTTAAAACAACTGCCCAGATTTGTGTGGCTTTTTGTGTTGGAAACCCACAGCACTGGCTGAAATAGTTGTTCTTGAAACCTGCAGTGCTTGCTAGCCCAGGGAATCTCCTGGTCTGTGGGTCGTAAAGACCGCAGGAGAAGCACAGTATCTGAACTGGAGTGCTGGAGTGGTTGGAAAAGTCCCCAGTGGCCTCCATTGGGTGGGGGGGGACCTCCAGTTTGTTGCACTTCCCAGGTGAGGCATCGCCCCATTCTGCCACGGCTCACCCTCCTTGGGCTACACCTACTGCCCAACCAGTCCCATTGAGATGCACCTGGTACCTTGGTTGGAAAGTTGGAGATCTACTAACTTCTACTTAGATCTTGTGGGTGAAAAAAAAAAAAGAAAGTCAGAGATCACTCACCCTCTGTGTTGCTCTAGCTTGGAACTGCGCTCTAGAGCTGTTCCTATTTGGCCATCTTGGCCATTCCCCTGCTACATACTAACTTGACAAATGTGTCTATGGCCATACCACCCAGAACACAGCTGATCTCAGAAGCTAAACTGTGTCAGGCCTGCTTACTACTTGAATGGGAGAAAGGTAAATATACAATATAATATAGAATAAAATGTGGGGAAGAAAATCAGAAATAGTAATATGATTTCATGCCTCCAACTATTTAACAATCAATAGAGCAACTCTATATCTATTGTGTTTTTTTCTGGAGATGGAGTCTCACTCACTCTTGTCACCCAGGCTGTAGTGAAGTGGCATAATCTTGCCTCACTGCAACCTCTGCCTCCAAGACTCAAGCAATCCTCCCACCTCAGCCTCTCAAGCAGCTGAGACCAAAAATATTCATCACCACGCATGCCTAATTTTTTCATAGTTTTGGTAGAGACAGAGTTTTACCATGTTGCTCAGGCCGGTCTCGAACTCCTGAGGTCAAGCAATCTACCTACTGCAGCCTCCCAAAGTGCTGGATTACATACAGGCATGACTTACCACACCTGGTCCTATTCATTGTCTCTAATTATCTAGTTAACTGGCCACAAAATATATATCACACAGAGATTCTACTTGAAAAACATATGAACTAAGATAAAAGACAACAAACACAGTTTACAAGAAACTGCAAAATAAAAACTTGCCGATACAATGTGGGCTGCTTTGACATAAAGAAGTATGTCTGCCAAAATTCCTATGTTGAGGTCATTCCTTAAGATGATAGTATTTGGAGGTGTGGTCTTTGGGAGGCAATTAGGTCAGAATGGTGGGTAGAATTTTAGGAATGGAATTAGAAGATGTGAAAAAGCTTGTTTGCTACCAATCCTTCTGCCATGTGAAGACACAGAAAGAGATAGCCATGGTAAACCAGAAAAAGAGCCCATGCCAAGAACTAAAATGGCTGGCTCTGACATTGTTAGACTTCTCACCACCAAGATCTATGAAAAGTGAGTTTCTGTTGTTTCAATCACCCAATCTATGGTATCTGCTATAGCTAGCCACGCTGACTATGGTAAAGCCAATATGCTATCTCATTATACACATGAAATGATGTTGATATACTTTATTAAACAAAGAAATTTGTGAGTCTTTTGTAAAAAACACAATATTCTAGACTAGCCAATAGCACTAACTTGTATAAAAAGTCTTGAGGTAAGTTATCACTATTTAACACACAAGCACAGTAAGTATGCCCACAGGATTTATATATCTACATTCAATTTATATATAAAGAAAGTAAGATACGCACCCATATTTGCAGGATCAAACAATATTTTAAAAAAAAGCTTCCTAAGCAGATAGTTCAGGTAACAAGTCACCCCAAATACTAAGAGTGTAGAAAGTAATACTTCAATAGCCATGCGGTGTTGCCAAAAGCATTATTGAGCCATCCCCATGAATACCGGTAGCTGAGTCATCATCCTCTACACATACTGATTTAGGCACTGTTCTGGGAAGAACACTGGGGAGTGACAGGGAAGACAGTTAAAAAGGAGGCAGTGTGATGATATAAGAAAGTAGATTTATGTCTACAATGTTTGTTATAAAATTTATCAAACTGAAAGTCCCATGAGTTCTGTTTCCAGGCATATGCTCAAAAACGCTTCATATGAGGGGATGTGTGAAAAAAATGTTCCTACAACACAATCCTGAAGAAAAAAATTTGATAATAGCCATGAAGAGGAGATTAATGAATTCATTTTGTATACACACAACAAGACAACATAAAATCTTATTGACAGTGTAACAATGTTAAGGAGACTTAGGGTACAGAAGGAGAAATCCTACCAAATAGGCAAAGATTAGTCTGAGAAAACTAAGAAAGCAGGAAAGTGTTGTTAAGGTTTAAATACATGTTAACAGAGACACAGTATATACGGAGGTCATCGGGGATATCAAAAACATTACATGGAAGCAGGCCTTTAAAGCAGTCACTTTTGTACGTGATTGAAGTTAAACTGTTATCAGTTTAAAAAATGAGGTTATAAATCTAAAGTATTTTCTGTAATTGCAATGGTAACCACAAAGAATGTATAGAAGACATATGCAATGGAAATAAAAGTATGTCAGGACAAAAGAATCAAAAAAACACAAAGGCAGTAACAGAAATGAAGAACAAAATAATCTAAAGGAGACAGAGGAAACATTTAGCAAAATGGCAACAGTGAGTCCTTCTCTATCAGTAGTTACATTAATTTAAGTGGCTTAAACTCCACAATCAGAAAACGCTGACTGGCAGAATGAATTTTACAAATGGGCTCCAACCACTTGCTATCCACAAAAGATTCACTTTTTATTTGAAGGACACACATAGGCTGAATTCAAAGAATAAGAAAAGATATCCCCCACTTTTTTTTTTCTTTTTTGAGACAGAGTTTCGCTCTTTTTTACAAAAAAATTAGCTGGGCCTGGTGGCGCGTGCCTGTGGTCCTAGCTCCTCAGGAAGCTGAGGCGGAAGAATCGCTTGAACCCAGGAGGCAGAGGTCACAGTGAGCTGAGATTGTGCCACTGCACTCCAGCCCGGTGACAGAGCAAGACTCCATCTCAAAATATATATATATATATTTAAGGTATTAAAAAATTTCCAGTAAAAGGAACTATAATCCATTTAATTAACAAACTTAATAGTAGGAATTAAGTCAGGTGAAATGGGAGTAGGAGGAGTAACTGACTTATGACAACACTATGGAGTTTGTGTAAGTTACAGAGAAACTGCTGCTGAGCTATACCAACTGTACTAAAGAAAGAAATCTTGTAAAATACAAAAAATGATATGCATTCCCCAATACAACTGCATCTCACAAAAAACATAAAGCAAAGAAAACTGAGCATCCTCAAAAATATGGATCCAATAATTAAATAAATAAAAAGTTCACTTATAATACATAAAAATGCACCAGATAAAAGTAGTGGTCACTTAAAAGAAATTATATGGATTTTAAAAATATACGCTTTGGCCAGGCATGGTGGCTCATGCCTGTAATTTCAGCACTTTGAGAGGCTGAGGTGGGCAGATCACAAGGTCAGGAGTTTGAGACCAGCCTGGCCAACATAGTGAAACCCCATCTCTACTAAAAATATAAAACCATTAGCCAGGCTTGAGATGGTGGGCACCTGTAATCCCAGCTACTTGGGAGGCTGAGGCAAAGAGAATCACTTGAACCTGGGAGGTGGAGGTTGCAGTGAGCTGTGATCACACCACTGCACTCCATCCCAGGAGACACTGCAAGACTCCATCTCAAAAGAAAACAAAACAAAAAGCTTCATTTAACTTCACTAGCTTCCTCAATAAGATCAAAGTCATACTCATCGTAGATGGAAAATACTGGGGAAGGACACTGTGGCGTGAGCAGTGGTTCAGGCAACAGTCCTGCAGACATGAAGCTGTGAACTTGGACAGTGTTCTCCCTGGGAGAAAGTTCTACACCATTCACTGCTAGCTCAAAAAGGAAGACCATAAGTATACGAGATCCACAGTACGCTTGGGAGATCCACAGTACGCTTGGGAGATACTTTTGTGACATTTCTAAAAACCCATGATGTTGTGATGTTCTCTACCTGAATATCATGGGAAATGCTGACTATTCTAGCATTAAAGAGCAGACTCTGGCTTTAATAGGCATATCTGTATGTAGCAACATGATACTAAAACTTATTACTCAAAGTGCTCTCCCTTCAAGAATCTTCTGTTAACCAATAACTACTCCATGGGATAGTCCACAAGATGTTATTCATAACCTCAAGGTGGGTTGTCACAACGAACGAAGGATGACAGACATGTCAGACCCTAGAAATATGTTTATCCAAAGCAGACTCAGAGGCAAAAAAAAAAAAAATCACACAAACATAAAGCGAATATAAGATGAGGAAGAGCCAAGGCATAACCATACTTGACAGAGCACTGGAAGACAGGGAAAAACACAGGAGTGGGATTAGGAGGGATCTTGAAATGACACTCTGCTGTCTACAGAAGCCAAGGTAAGAGTTTCAAGACAGAGATATTCTCCCTGTATAGCACTAAGAATCGAAGAGAGGATGTTTGTGTCAACTGTCTTTCCTTTTCTTCTTTGTAACAATCTCAGAGGACCCATCTCACTCCACTGTCACAAACCCAAGAAGAGTGGCCAAAGAAGAACTGGAGAAATGGCTGAGAAAGCTGAAGAGGCAGAGAGGGCTTAGGACAGCTCGGTGTAGTTTCCGGGAACGCAGATTCAAAGGAAGAACAACCAATGTCTTTCCATCTCCTGACCAGCTCTTTCAAGTATAGGAAATGGGTGGAAACAGGAAAGCACTAGGCATCAGTAAGATGGAAGCCTCAGCTCTGATCTGTATGGACAGAGACTGAGCATCTAGATGAAAGCAAGACCAGGAGAGACCAAAGGGAAAAGAGATTCCTTTGAAAAGGCCCTTCCCAACCACAGAGTCAAAGCACCAGAGTTCTCAGAAGACAGATGCCACTGTTGTCTATCCTAACAGTCTTGTCCTTTTGCTCTGAGCTGCAGCAGTACTGGAGAGTGAAAGGATAAACTGATACATGTCTGGAGAGCAGAGTGATAGGTGGGAAGAAAGATTTCAGCGCTCAAAGGAAATCAAATTTGTTTTCCAACCAAACCCTCCCAATTGCAGTTTCCCAAACAGTTTCACTGTGCTGCTTCCACTGTGCCCATCTCAGCTCTTAACTGTGATCACACCTTTCATGCATTCCCCTCCAATTTGGGTTCTTTGTTATTTTCACTTGGCTCACCACAGTCCAGGGCTCTTTCCCTTGCTTCAACATAAAGATAATATTTAGGTCAGCAAGACAGAGTCCGGCCCATGATAAAATAAAGAAAATGTGCCCATGGTGTCCCAGAATTCCAGTCCAATGTTTAGGTAGCAGAGAAAACATTACAGTTAGATCTATAAAATATTTCACAGACTCATCCATTGATTGCCTCCTTCTGAATGCTTAGGGAACAGCATAAGACGCAGACATCTAGCTCTTTTCCAAGAACTACTGAATCAAAAACACAAGGAAAGGCCAAGCGTACTGGCTCAAGCCTGTAATATCGCACTCTGGGGTGCGAAGACCAAAGAATTTGTTGAACCCAGTAGTTCAAGAGCAGCCTGAGTGACACAGTGAAACCCTGTCTCTACCAGGGCATGGTGGCATGCACCCATAGTTCCAGCTACCTGAGAGGCTGAGGTGGGACGATTGCTTGAGCCAGGAGACAGAGATTGCAGTGAATCATGATCGCACCACTGCACTCCAGCCTGGGCAACAGAGCAACACCCTGCCTTAAACAAACAAACTAAAAAGTGCAGGGACAGAAAACAGGGAATTGGACATTTTAACTCTCCCATAAAGTTCTCTGTGTTCATCAGCTCTGGAACAGCACTGGTGTACAAAGGCAGCAGAATATCTATAGAAAGGGGACAGTGAAAGGCCAGATGCAGCATTATGAACCTTTTATTTTTTAATCAACTTCAGTCTCAAATAATGGAAACAACAGAGAAAACAGAAATATGCAGAAGGGCAAATCTCAACTTCTAGAAGGAAATCATCCTCACCCAGGAAGACCAGGTTCCTGTAGTTCTCCAACATCACATCCTTGTACAGAGCTTTCTGCGTAGGGTCCAGGCATCTCCACTCCTCCTGAGAGAATTCTATGGTCACATCCCTGAATGTCAAAGGTCCCTGAAATGTAAAACACATTTCAAAAAAGAGCAATATGATTTACCTAAAGTATGTTTTATTTAACTAAAAAGAAGCACTATGTTTACCTAAAATAAGAAGAGAGAGCTGTCACATCACTTTGATTGAAGTGTGTTTTGACAGATCTATAAAAGGCATCTGTGAGAAAGTTATTTGTCCCTAATTTTAGTTTGTTATAAAATACAATAGAAGACTATTATATTCTCTAAATCGGTGTACATTTCTGTTTGTGGAGAATACAAAAAAAATACACAAATAAGAGAAACACACGGTTATCCCTAAAAAAGTGTCAAATATAATGTTCCATCCATCAGCTGAGTGTCCAGATGAGCTAGTATGGGAGTGGTGTTTTCAGAGATGACAATGTCTGTAG
>CM052668.1:37360115-37382081 GCA_028533165.1 Leontopithecus rosalia
GAAACCTTATGGATGCAATCAATGTGGCAAGATCTTTAGTCAGAACTCCGACCTCATACGACATCGGAAAATTCATACTGACGAAAAACCTTACAAATGTAATAAATGTGGCACAGCGTTTAGAGAGTTTTCAGACCTCACTGCCCATTTTCTAATCCATAGTGGAGAGAAACCTTACGAATGTAAAGAATGTGGCAAAGTCTTCAGGTACAAGTCTTCTCTAACTAGTCACCATAGAATTCATACTGGAGAGAAGCCGCCGTACAAATGTAATGAATGTGGCAAGGTCTTCAGTCGTAGTTCAAATCTTACATGCCATCAGAAAATTCATACAGGAGAGAAGCCTTACAAATGTCATGAATGTGGCAAGGTCTTTAATCAACCTTCATACCTTACAAGACATCAAATAATTCATACTGGAGAGAGACCTTACAGATGTAATGAATGTGGCAAAGCATTTAGAGGGTGTTCTGGCCTTACTGCCCATCTTGCAATCCATGCTGAAAAGAAATCGCATGAATGTAAAGAATGTGGCAAGATCTTCAGTCACAAGTCTTCCCTAACCAATCACCAGAGAATTCATATTGGAGAGAAACCTTACAAATGCACCCTGTGCAGTGAGGTCTTTAGTCACAATTCTGACCTTGCACAGCATCAGAGAATTCATTCGTGAGAGTTCTTACAAAATGTGTGTGGCAAGATCTTCATCATGAGTTCCAGCATTAACATCAGAGAGTCCATACTAAGTGGAAATCATATAAATAAAATGTATGTGACTCAGGCTTTACAAAGCTCTGCCAAATCACTGGACATCAAAATATACTTCTTGGATGAAACCACATAGATGGATTGTGTGTACTCAGGCTATTATTCAAGGACCATTACTATAGAATACCATAGGATTTGCACCAGTAACTTAGTCTCTGGTTCTCCAGTATTTATGATATGGCATGCTGAAGAATAATGCTGTTAAAATATGTGGAATCTCATGAGATGATGTATATCGAATGTGAAAGGGCATGTGGAAATGATCAGTTATATTCAGGTTATAAAAAATTCAATTATGGCCAGGCGCGGTGGCTCAAGCCTGTAATCCCAGCACTTTGGGAGGCCGAGGCGGGTGGATCATGAGGTCAAGAGATCAAGACCATCCTGGTCAACATGGTGAAACCCCGTCTCTACTAAAAATACAAAAAATTAGCTGGGCACGGTGGTGCGCGCCTATAATCCCAGCTCCTCAGGAGGCTGAGGCAGGAGAATTGCCTGAACCCAGGAGGCGGAGGTTGCGGTGAGCTGAGGTCATGCCATTGCACTCCAGCCTGGGTAACGAGTGAAACTCTGTCTCAAAAAAAAAAAAAAAAAATTCAATTATTTGGGGCATGTAGAAAAGGCTACTCTTTATGATTTTGAAATCTCTTCATGTGCCTTCCATACAGGCCTTTCACTGTGGCCTCTGGGAAAGAATGAGTAGGATGACAGGGCTCACTTCATTAACTGAGGATTATTATTATTTTTTTTTGAGACGGAGTTTCACTCGTTACCCAGGCTGGAGTGCAATGGCGCGATCTTGGCTCACCGCAACCTCCGCCTCCTGGGTTCAAGTCATTCTCCTGCCTCAGCCTCCTGAGCATCTGGGATTACAGGCACATGCCACCATGCCCAGCGAATTTTTTGTGGTTTTAGTAGAGACGGGGTTTCACCATGTTGACCAGGATGGTCTTGATCTCTTGACCTCGTGATTCACCCACCTCTGCCTCCCAAAGTGCTGGGATTACAGGCTTGAGCCACTGCACCCGGCCAGTGTTTTATTTTTAATATCAGCTTTCGTGTGTAAATTGCTGGTGTACAGAAATAAATAAGATTATTATTTTTTGAGATGGGCTCTTACTCTGTCACCATGGCTGGAGTGCAGTAGAACAATCTCAGCTAACTGCAACTTCTCTTCTGCCGCCTTAAGTGATCCTCCCACCCCAGCTACCGAAGTAGCTGAGACTGCAAGTGCGTGCCACCATGGCCTGCTAATTTTCCTGTTTTGTAGAGACAGGGTTTTGCCATGTTACTCAGGCTGGTCTCAAAGTCCTGAGCTCAAGCGATCCACCTGCCTTGGCCTTTCAAAGTGCTGAGATTACAGGCATGAGCTACCATGCCTGGCCAATGAAATGTACAGGATTGCTATATGTTGATCTTATCCCTTGCCAGCTTTACATTTTTCTAGTTTCAGAGATTTTTGAAGATTTCTTGAAATTTTCTACATAAAATTATTTCATCAGTTTTCTATTGCTACCTACCACACAGTGATTGGCTTAAAACAAGAAAAATGTATTCTTTTTTTTTTTTTGTGTGTGTGTGTGTGTGTTGAGACGGTTTCGCTCTTGTTACCCAGGCTGGAGTGCAATGGCACAATCTCGGCTCACCGCAACCTCCGCCTTCTGGGTTCAGGCAGTTCTCCTGCCTCAGCCTCTCAAAGTGCTGGGATTACAGGCGTGAGCCACCGTGCCTGGCCCTATCTAAAGATTCTTTTTTTTTTTTTTTTTTTGAGACGGAGTTTCGCTCTTGTTACCCAGGCTGGAGTGCAATGGCGCCATCTCGGCTCACCAAAACCTCCGCCTCCTGGGTTCAGGCAATTCTCCTGCCTCAGCCTCCTGAGTAGCTGGGATTACAGGCACGTGCCACCATGCCCAGCTAATTTTTTGTATCTTTAGTAGAGACGGGGTTTCACCATGTTGACCTGGATGGTCTCGATCTTTTGACCTCATGATCCACCCGCCTCGGCCTCCCAAAGTGCTGGGATTACAGGCCTGAGCCATGGCGCCCGGCCTCTTTCTCTATTTTTATCACATCACCAGTCTCTGTCCCTGAGTGTCCACTTGCACCCTTCTGATATTGAAACTTGTGGTTCTATCACTTTGACCATATAATTCAAGATAATATCTATCTAAAGATTCTTTTTTTTTTTTTTGAGATGGAGTTTCACTCTTGTTACCCAGGCTGGAGTGCAATGGCACAATCTCGGCTCACTGCAACCTCCGCCTTCTGGGTTCAGGCAATTCTCCTGCCTCAGCTTCTCAAAGTGCTGGGATTACAGGCACGCGCCACCATGCCCAGCTAATTTTTTGTATCTTTAGTAGAGACGGGGTTTCACCATGTTGACCTGGATGGTCTCGATCTTTTGACCTCGTGATCCACCCGCCTCGGCCTCCCAAAGTGCTGGGATTACAGGCTTGAGCCACCGCGCCCGGCCTCTAAAGATTCTTAAGTGGACCACGTTTGCAAACTCCCTTTTGACATATCCAGTAACACAGGCATGACTTGAACAACCATATTTTGTTTGTACACTGTTTATTTTTCTCCTGTCCTCAAGCCATCCGCCTTCCTCACCCTTCCAAAAGGTGCTGTGATTTCAGGCCTCGGATACCGTAGCCAGCCTGTCACTTTCATGTGCTTTTCTTCCTTTATTTCACAGGCTGGAATCTTTCATACTGTGTGGAATAATAGTGGTAACAGCATACTTCCTTGCTTCATCCCGAACCCCTGGGGGAATCTTTCTGACTTTCACCAGAATGTATGATGATTTTGATAAATTGGCAGGTGATGCTAAATTGAAGAAGTTTCCCATGACACTGTTTTCCGTACTGACTGCAGTTTTTTTTTTTTAATACTTTTTTTAAAAAAATTGGCAACTGTCAAAAGAGATATTCACAAAAAGATTTAGAACAAGGGCAGAAACCCCCAGACAGGTGGTTTTCTTAATTCATCAGGCTGGAGCAGACTTTAAACCAAACTGGAGGAAGCATTCCGGATCAGGCCACAACCTAATCTCTACATCCTGGCCTCCTTTTCATTGGCTGGAAGCTGGCTCACTTCATCCAAGGGCCTGGTTCAAGGGCATTCATGGCTTCCGCAAGTTAGAGCATCCCTTGCTCCTGGCGCTAATGGTGCCACTCAACCATGGGACTGGAGCATCCACTTGGTCCAGAGCTGTATAATAGGAGCCGTAAATGACAACTTTGGTGAGGCCTGAAGACTCCAAAGCCTTCAGCTCGAGCGTGGCCTTGCTCACTTGCTTGATGTAAGAGATTTGAGATCTGGGAAGGCCGAGGCGGGTGGATCACGAGGTCAAGAGATCGAGACCATCCTGGTCAACAAGGTGAAACCCCGTCTCTATTAAAAATACAAAAATTAGCTGGGCATGGTGGTGTGTGCCTGTACTCCCAGCTACTCAGGAGGCTGAGGCAGAAGAATTGCTTGAACCCAGAAGGCAGAGGTTGCAGTGAGCGGAGATCGCGCCATTGCACTCCAGTCTGGGCAAGAACAGCGAAACTCTGTCTCAAAAAAAAAAAAGAGATTCAAGATCTCTCCGGGCTGAACATGGCTTCCAGCAGCTGCAATGTGGACCTGGAGCACCTCTGGATCTTTGAGGTCTTCAGGAAGTTTCACCCACAGCGGGCTATTTCTATGTCCGGTGGTGTTCCCGTCTTGTAACCCTCACAAACAAATCTATACTCCCGCGTGAGCCAGGCCTAACCACGCCAGCTGACCTGCAGCGCTCATCAGCATATTTGATTCCCACCAATGGTATGACGATTACAATTTTTCCACAACCCTGCTTATGAAGCAAGTTCACTCCACACTGGTTTCCAATGTGTCTAAGTTGAATGAGAGAGAATCCCACACATACACAGTAAGTTAAAAGAAGTGAGTTTGTTACTTACAGATTGGGACCAAGGGACAACAGATGCCTGGGATTCGTGCATGCTGCTCCTTCAAGGGTCAGGAAAGCCGCCCAGTGCAGATACAGTCTCTGTGTGGTCCACTTGCATCATAGCTGGGGGAGGCTAGAAGGCCTCCCCATCATGAAACCCATCATGGGTTTCATGCTCCAGGGATGCGTGGCACACTGGTTTAAAGGTGGAGGCCAAGCTGGCCAGGGGCATACCTGTATTACTTATAGTTAAGTCGTTACAAGCTTGCTTTACTTTTTTTTTTTGAGACGGAGTTTCATTCTTGTTACCCAGGCTGGAGTGCAAGGCGCGATCTCGGCTCACCACAACCTCCGCCTCCTGGGTTCAGGTAATTCTCCTGCCTCAGCCTCCTGAGTAGCTAATTTTTTTTGTATTTTTAGTAGACACGGGGTTTCACCATGTTGACCAGGTTGGTCTCGATCTCTTGACCTCGTGATCCACCCGCCTCGGCCTCCCAAAGTGCTGGGATTACAGGCTTGAGCCACCGTGCCCGGCAAAACACTTGTTTAGTATTACCATCTGTGCTTGAAAATTGCATTATTTGGGAGAATTTTTTATTTAATCAGGTAAGAACACAACATGAACTCTAGTCTCTTAACTTTTAAAGTGTATAATTCAGTATGGTTATTCAACTTTAACATTCTTTGTTTTAACTTTTTTTTTATTTGCTTCACCCTTGTTGCCCAGGCTGGAGTGCAATGGCGCCATCTCGGCTCACTGAAGCTTCCATCTCCGAGATTCAAGCGATTCTCTTGCCTCACCTCTTGAGAAGCTGGGATTACAGGAGTGTGCACCATCACGCCCAGCTAATTTTTTTATTTTTAGTAGAGACGGGTTTCACCATGTGGGTCAGGCTGGTCTTGAACTCCTGACCTCATGATCCGTCTGCCTCAGCCTCCCAAAGTGCTGGAATTACAGAAATGAGTGTAATTTCACTCATTGTATAATTATCACCAGACATCATCATGGTGATGCCCGGTCTCTCTTAACATTTATTTATTTATTTATTTATTTTTTTGAGACGGAGTTTCACTCTTGTTACCCAGGCTGGAGTACAATGGCGCGATCTCGGCTCACCGCAACCTCCGCCTCCTGGGTTCAGGCAATTCTCCTGCCTCAGCCTCCGGAGTAGCTGGGATTACAGGCATGCGCCACCGTGCCCAGCTAATTTTTTGTATTTTGAGTAGAGACGGGGTTTCACCATGTTGACCAGGATGGTCTCGATCTGTTGACCTCGTGATCCACCCGCCTCGGCCTCCCAAAGTGCTGGGATTACAGGCTTGAGCCACCGTGCCTGGCCTCTTTTAACATTTTTAATTGTGCTTATTTATGTGTTACATGTGATATTTTGATACATGCATGCAATGGGTCATGATCAAATCAGTAATTTAAATATCCATCACCTGTAACATTTAGTTTTTTCTCTTGATGACATTTCAGATTTTCTCTTCCAGCTACTTTGAAATATACAGTAAATTACTGTTCACTATATCACGCTACTGTGCTACTGGAGACTACAGCTTTTTCCTTCCTTTTTTCCCCCATTAACCAACTTCTTTTTGTGCCTGTGCTAACCCTCCCACTCTCTGGTAATGACCATTCTACTCCCTATCTTCATGACATCCGGTTTTTCAGCTCCCACATAGGACTGAGAGTATGAGATAAGCATCTTTTCTGTACCTGCTTATTTCATTTAACATAATGACCTCGAGCACAGCAATCGATTGAACCCAGGGGCAGAGGTTGCAGTGAGCCAAGATCGAGCCACAGCTCTCCAGCCTGGGAAACAGAGTGAGACTACATCTCAAAAAGAAAAGGAACTGCTATTGAGGTGTTTTAGTTCCTTACATATTCAGCTTAGTAATCCCTTCTCACGAGGGTAGACTAAATCTTTTCTTCAGTTCTGCCGCTTGTCTCTCCAGTGCCTTGTCTGTTTCCTTGCTGTGCAGAATCTAGTTTGATATGATCCAGATTGTCTATTTTGCTCTTGTTGCCTGTGTTTTTGAGGTCTTACCTAAAAGACTGTTGCCCAGATCAATGCCCTGAAGAGTCTTCCTATTGTTTTCTTTGTTTTTGTTTTAAAGACGGGGTTTCACCATGTTGGTCAGGCCTGTCTCGAACCCACAACCTCGGGTGATCCACTCGCCTTGGTCTCCAAAGCGCTTGGATTACAGGCGTGAGCCACCGTGCCCAACCCCTATTGTTTTCTTATAGTTTCAGATCATCCATTTATGTCAAATCCATTCTGATTTTATTTTTGTATGTGGTGAGAAATAGGGGTCTAGTTTTATTTTTCCGCATATGGATATCCAGTTTTCCAACACCATTTATTGAAGAGACTCTCCTTTTGCCCAATGCATGTTCTCGGCACCTTGGTCAAAAAGCAGCTGGCTGTAAAGATGAGGGTTTATTTATTTGTTCTCTATTCTGATCGGTTGGTCTATGTTACTGTTTTTCTCCCAGTAACAAGCTGTTTTGGATACCACTGCTTTCTAGTATATTTTGAAGTCAGGTAGAGTAATACCCCTCAGGTTGGTTCATTTTGCTCAAAATTGCTCTGGCTTTTTTGGATTTTCTGTCGTTCCCTATGGATTTTAGGATTTTTTTTCTATTTTTTATTTTTAGACAAGGACTGTCTCTTGCCCAGGTTGGAGTGCAGTAGTGCAATCTCGGCTCACTGCAAGTTCTGCCTCCCAGGCTCGTGATTCACCTGCCTCAGCTTCTTGAGTAGCTAGGACCACAGGTGCGTGCCTCCGCACCTGGCTAATTTTTGTATCTTTTATATGGATGGGTTTTGCCATGTTGCACAGGCTGGTCTCAAACTCCTGAGCTCAGGTGATCTGCCTATCTTGGCATCTCAAAGTGCTGGAATTACAGGTGTGAGCCACCGCACCCAGCATTAGGATTCTTTTTCTCTATTTCTGTGAACAATGTCTTTAACTATTTTGAAAGACAATGTGTTGAATCTGTACATTGTGTTTGGCAATGTGATCCCAGCATAACATTAATTTTCCCACCCATGAAGACGGGATGGATGTCTTTCCTTTGTTGGATAACCTTTCCACTTCTTTCATTACTGTTTATAATTTTCTATGTAGAGACTTTTTACTTACTTCATGAAATGTAATCCTTGGGTTTTTTTGTAGCTATTGTAAATGGGATTGCCCTTTTGATTTATTTTTCAGTTTGTTTGCTGTTGGCATGTATGCTACTAATTTTTATATGTTGATTTTGTACATTGCAGCTTTACTAAATTTATCAGCTCTAAGAGATTTTAGTAGAGCTTTTGGGATGTTTATATGTAAAATCTTGCCACCTGTAATCAGGGATGATGTGACTTCCTCCTTTTAAATATGGGTGCACTTTACTTTTTTCCCTTGTCCAACGTTCAAAAGTATGTGGACTAAGATTTGTAAGAGTGAACATCCTTGTACTTACCCAGTTTTTTTTTTTTTTTATAGACAGAGTCTTGCTCAGTCACCCATGCTGGAGTGCAGTGGTGTGATCTGGGCTCACCGCAACTTCTGCCTTCCAGGTTCAAACAATTCTCCTGCCTCCGCCTCCTGAGTAGCTGGGATTACAGGCTAATTTTTGTATTTTTAGTAGAGACAGGGTTTCACCATATTGGCCAGACTGGTCTCGAACTGCTAACCTTGTGATTCACCCACCTTGGCCTCCCAAAGTGCTGGGATTACAGGTGTGAGCCACCGTGCCTGGCCTGTCTTGTCCAGTTCTTAAGGGAAAGCTTTTACTTTTTCCGTTAAGTATAATGTTAACTATGTCTTTGTCATATTGTCACAGAAAGTCATATGTAGCTTTACTGTGTTGATATATGTATGCTCTTTCCATACTTAGTTTGGTGAGGGTGTTAATCATGAGAGGTTGTAGAATTTCGATAAGTACTTTCTCTGTTGGAATGATCATTTTTTTGAAATTATTCATTTTGTTGATGTGATGTATCATGTTTATTGATTTGTCTGTGTTGAGACATCCTTGCATCTCTGGGATAAATCCCACTTCTTTTTTAAATTCCGCTTAATTATGGTGAGTGATCTTCTCAGTGTGCTGCTGAATTCAGTTTGCTGATATTTTATTGAGGATTATTGCAGCTATGTTTATCAGAGATATTGCCTATAGATTTCTTAGTTTTCTTTTTTCTGTTTTCTGGGGACGGAGTCTTGTCTGTTGCCAGGCTGGAGTGCAATGGTGGGATTTGGGCTCACTGTAACCTCTACCTCCTTGATTCAACTGATTCTCCTGCCTCAGCCTCCTGAGCAGCTGGGACTACAGATCTGTGCTGCAACATCCAGCTAATTTTTATATTTTTTAGTAGAGACAGGGTTTCACTGTGTTGACCAAGATGGTGTCGACCTCTTGACCTAGTGGTCCTCCTGCCTCAGCCTCCCAAAGTGCTGGGATTGCAGGCAGGAGCCACCGCGCCCGGCTTACTTTTCTGTTGTGTTGTGTCCTCGTCCGCTTTGTTATCCAGGTAATGCTAACCTCATAGGATAAGTTGGAAAACGTTGCCCTCTCTTCGGTTTTCTGGAAGAATTTGAGAAAAACTGCTCTTCTTTAAATGTTGGGTAGAATTCCACAGTAAAGTCATCAGGCGCTGGGCTTTTCTTTGAAGGGAGCCCTTTTATTACTGATTCAATCTCATTACTTCGAATTGGTCTGTTCCGTTTTCTATTACTTCTTGGCTCGGTCTTGTTAGGTGGCATGTTTCTAGCAATGTATTTGTTTCTGTTAGGTCTAACAATTTCTTGGCATACAGTTGCACCAAATAGTGTCTTAGATTCATTGTATTTCTGTTGTATCAGTGTCTCCTTTTTCAGTTCTGATTTTACTTACTGGGTTTTTTCTTTGTATCTTGGCTAGACTAGTTAATGGTTTTTCAATGTTGTTTATCTTTTTTAAAAATCAGTTTCTGCTTCATTGATCTTTTCTCTTCTCTGATCTTTCTTTCCTTCTATCAATATTGGGTTTGGTGGCCAGATGCGGTAGCTCATGCTCGTAATCCCAGCACTTTAGGAGGCAGGGCAGGTAGATAACTTGAGACCAGGAGTTCAAGACCAGGCTGGCCAACATGGCAAAAGCCTGTCTCTACAAAAAATACAAAAATTAGCCAAGTGTGATGGTGTGCACCTGTAGTCCCATCTACTTGGGAGGGTGAGGCAGAGAATTACTTGAACCCAGGAGGCGGAGGTTGTAGTGAGCTAAGATCATGCCTCTGCACTCCAGCCTGTGTAACAGAGTAAGACTCTAGGCCGGGCGCGGTGGCTCAAGCCTGTAATCCCAGCACTTTGGGAGGCCGAGGCGGGTGGATCACAAGGTCATAAGATCGAGACCATTCTGGTCAACATGGTGAAACCCCGTCTCTACTAAAGATACAAAAAATTAGCTGGGCATGGTGGCTCGTGCCTGTAATCCCAGCTACTTGGGAGGCTGAGGCGGGAGAATTGCCTGAACCCAGGAGGCGGAGGTTGCGGTGAGCTGAGATCGCACCATTGCACTCCAGCCTGGGTAACAAGAGCGAAACTCCGCCTCAAAAAAAAAAAAAAAAAGAAAGACTCTATCTAATATATATGTACTAAAATTTCATTTGTTCTTTTCTAGTTTCTTAGGCTGCTTCATTAGATTTAGTGTCAGTTTGCCACACTGAGGACCCAAGGATTTTGATCTGTGCGTAATATTCGCGAGCGTGTTGTTTATTTTCCACATACTTATGAAGGTTGTCATTTCCTCAAGGCTTTGCATTTCTACTTTCATCACTTTGTGTTGGAAAAGATAGTTGGAATAATGTGAAGCTTCTTACTTTGTTAAAACTTCTTGCGGGACCTAACGTGAACTATCTTATAGAATGTTTTGTGTGTGCTTGAGAAGAATGTATATTTCGCCATGTTGGCCAGGCTGGTCTCGAACTCCTGACCTCAGGTGATCCACCCACCTCAGCCTCCTAAAGTGCTGGAATTACAAGCATGAGTCGTCATGCCTGGCCTACCATTTATTTAGCTTATGTATTATGTAAGTTTGTTGTGGATTAATTACCCTTACATCATGCAATGTTTCGGCATTTATTTGTACATGGTGAATATGCTGTAAATATGTAGAATTTTTTTCCTCTTACAATTACGACACATCTATATGTTTTCTGCCAGTTAGTATGTACGTTGGGGTCACAGTGGAAAAATACTTCCTTCAGGACTAACATAGGGTTGTGCATTGTGTTTTGGTCGTTGGTTGATTGAAACTAGACTTCCTAGTATTAAACTTGAATCATATGTAGTTACTCATTTTTTACTAATGACTCCATTCTTTCATGTTCCTAAAAATTAATGATTATGGTTAGGACATGAAATATTTATTCGCCATTCATAATGAATCAGAAACCTATGCTCCTTTATATCTTGTAACTACGTTTCCTAAATGTGTCAAGGAATCACTCCTCAAAGGGAAAAGTAGGATGCGAGTATTAACAGGTATTCTACACAGTGACACCAGAAAGCCATGATGTCACAGACTTTTGCTTCAGGGATGCCCAGAAACATCCACATAACTGTGAATGTCAGTGGAAAGATCATGAAAGAAAATACAGTGGAGTGCCTGTCAACCATCTTTTTGATTCTTTTAAAAGTTTCTTTTAACTTTATTATTATTATTTTTGAGACAGAGTCGTGCTCTGTCGCCCAGGTTGGAGTGCAGTCGTGCTATCTTGGCTCACTGCAACCTCCGCCTCCCGGGTTCTAGCAATTCTCCTGCCTGAGCCTCCCGAGTAGCTAGGACTACAGGTGCCCACCAGCATGCCCAGCTAACTGTATTTTCATAAAGACGGGGTTTTTCCATATTGGCCAGGCTGGTCTCAAACTCCTGACTTTGTGATCTGCCCGCCTCAGCCTCCCAACGTGCTGGGATTACAGGCATGAGCCACTGCGCCCGCCCGGCCCAAAAAGAAACTCTTATTTGTACAAGCGACCAGTGTGATAGGAGGGATGCAACAAAGAAGCTGATTAAAACCCAGCATGGGGCCAGGTGCTGTGGCTAACGCTTGGAATCCCAACACTTTGGGAGGCCGAGGCAGGTGGACCACCTGAGGTTAGGAGTCCGAGACCAGCCTGGCCAACATGGTGAAACCCCGTCTCTACTAAAAACAGAAGAAATAGCTGGATATCGTGGTATGCACCTGTAATCTCAGCTATTTGGGAGGCTGGGGCAAGAGAATCTCTTGAACCCAAGAGGCGGAGGTTGCAGTGAGCTGAGATTGTACCACTGCACTCCAGCCTGAGTGACAGAGCAAGACTCCATCTCAAAAACATTTTTTTTTTTGAGACGGGGTTTTACCATGTTGGTCAGACTGGTCTCGAACTCCTGACCTCAGGTAATCCACCCACCTCGGCCTCCCAAAGTGCTGAGATTACAGGCGTGAGCCACCAAGTCCGGCCAAGAATTTTGTTTTTAAAGCCCAGCTTGGATTCAGCTTTCAGTCACATCTGCCTGCATCACAGCTGTTGAAAGCCGAAGTGAAGGTTTATGAATATGGTCAGTTTGAGAAGTCTGTCAACAGTGGTTTCTCAGTCTCACCAGCCCAGAATTTCCTCTAGTTTCAAATCCCATACTGAATCTGTTCTTCATTACTTACCCGAGAACAAAAGGCACATTAGGGACACATTACACCTTACAAATGTAATGAATTTGGAAAGGTCTTCAGTTGTGATTCATGCCTTGTGCTACCTTGGAGAATGCATGCAGGAGAGAAGCCTTCAAGTGTAATGTGTGTGGTAAAGCCTTTAGTATGCAGTCAACACTGACTAAACATCAGATAATTCACTGTGGAGAGAAACCTTACAAATGTAATCAGTGTGCCGGAGGCTTTGGTGATTGTTCCTCCCTTACCATCAGGTAGCTCTATACTAGAGAAAAAAAAAAAATCTTAAAAATGCTTGAGCCACTAGGTGCGGTGGCTCAAGCCTATAATCCCAGCACTTTGGGAGGCCGAGGCGGGTGGATCACGAGGTCAAGAAATCGAGACCATCCTGGTCAACATGGTGAAACCCCGTCTCTACTAAAAAATACAAAAAATTAGCTGGGCATGGTGATGCGTGCCTGTAATCTCAGCTACTCAGGAGTCTGAGGCAGGAGAATTGCCTGAACCCAGGAGACAGGGGTTTCGGTGAGCTGAGATTGCGCCATTGCACTCCAGCCTGGGTAACAAGAGCGAAATTCCGTCTCAAAAAAAAAAAAAAACATTTTCCAAATGCGATGGAAATAACATTTTCATATTATGGTATATATTATATATTCATATATTATTCACAATATTCATATTATGGTATATAACTGTTTTCATATGACTTTTACTTAATGAATTTTTCCTTCCATACATTGTGATCAGTTTATATGTTTAATAGATTTCTTCCCTGTGTTACTGCAGTAAAAAATTTAGGTGGTACATAAATGAGGGTGTTGCTGGGAGACAAAATTTTCTGACATGAAAATAAGCATAAGACATGGCAGACACAACCTGTGTTCTCTATAAATATGAAAAAAGCAGTGTCCCTGTAAGTCTTCAGTTAAATATAAGTACTAGGATAATATGGGGGTCTTTAAAAAGTTTATGGAAATTGTGTATTATGAAAAAAAACTATGCATGGATTCGAAACATTCATGTTCCAAAATAAACCCATACTAGTTGTAACATGTCAAACAGGATCCAATTTGATGTGCTGTGTTGGGTGCCAGCCTCAACCCTGTACATAGATGCCCTGAGTCCCGGTGGTGACAAGGGTGTGAGAAAAGAAATAAGACAAGAGTAGAATTCCAAAGTATGGGTCCGGGGGGCAACAAATGCTAGCATGGGGGGACCGTGTTGGCCCTGAGCTCTGGGCTGCATACATATTTATTAGAGGCATTACCTTGTTATTCTTGCAGGCTGTAGGGAGGGGAGGTGAGATTACAGGCATGGCTTCTGGTCACTGATAGGGTCTTTCCTCAAACACCTGGAAAACAGCTGGGCGCGTAGCCTGTAATCCCAGCACTTTGGGAGGCCGAGGTGGGTGGATCACGAGGTCAAGAGATGGAGACCATTCTGGTCAACATGGTGAAACCCCGTCTCTACTAAAAATACAAAAAATTAGCTGGGCATGGTGGCGCGTGCCTGTAATCCCAGCTACTCGGGAGGCTGAGGCAGGAGAATTGCCTGAACCCAGGAGGCGGAGGTTGCGGTGAGCAGAGATCGCGGCATTGCACTCCAGCCTGGTTAACAAGAGCGAAACTCCGTCTCAAAAACAAAATTAGCCGCTCGTGGTGGCGGGCGCTTGTAATCCCAGCTACTCTGGAGGCTGAGGCAGATAATTACTTGAACTCCGAAGGCGGAAGTTGCAGTGAGCCAAGATCGTGCCACTGTACTCCAGCCTGGGTGACAAAGCAAGATTCTGTCTCAAAAGCAACAACAAGAACCTGGAAAACAGACGCGCTCAGAACGAGGCCGAAAACAGCGCAGGCCCCTCACCCCTCCTCCTCCTCCAGGTTCCCTGCAACCGCCGCAAGTCGTTTTCTGCAGATCCGGAAGTGAATCCTGCGGACCCGGAAGTGAATCCCGCGAACCCGGAAGTGAATCCCGCCAAGTGAACTCCGGCGTGCAGTTTCCTAAAAACTCGGAAGCCGGTCGCGTGTGGTGACGGTGCTGCAGCCTCGCGTGAGTTCCCCTTTGTCTAGATTAGATTCGCTTCCATCGCTACTGTACCCGGTGTTAGCGCGGGGCGGGGCGGGCCTGCGTACCTTAAAATCCTCTCGCCGTGCCCTCCACACTAGGTAAATATACACGTCGCCATGAAATTCAGAGGTTACAATCTCTCGGAGGCTGCTGGTCCTGTTCCTGGGCTCTTTGCCTTCGGGCCATGTAGACACTTTTTGTCCCATTTCTTCTCGGGTCCGCGTCACGTAAAATCCCTCCCCGCGGGGTGGATCACGCCTCGTGGGTCCTCCAAGCCTAGCCCTTCTCGTCCATTGGAGCCCAGCGCCGCGTCATCTGCCCCGCCCTGGCATTTTGCAAACCCCACCTCTCTCCTAATCCACCCCCACCCTTGTCCTCCTTGGGCTGGGCCCTTCTGTTCCCCAGGTTTTCTCTTCACAGTCACCGCGTTCTGTACCCTGTACTGAGGGACGTGACGAGGCCTTGCTTTTGACACTGTGTTTTTTCGTTCCAAATTGCACCCGCTGGAAAATGTGCTCTTCCAGAGGAAAAACGGTTGTCTTTCCTCCTCTCAAATTCAATGTAGTAGTAAACCCTGAACACAGGATACTTCACCTCTGGTCACCGAATGTGTGGGGACTTCTCCGCAGTAACAAGCAGTTCTCCATCAGACACCAACGAGGTGTCCCATAATGTGTCTCACTTCTGACAGCTCTACCTGGAGTAAGCATGAGATCCCACAGGTTGAAGGCTCAGTTCCAGAAGACTTTCCTACTTCACATGTCAGTTACAAGTCCCAGGTTGGAACCCGAACTTCTGAGCCACTGGCTATGAATTGAAGATTCCCATGACCCTCTTCTCAGTAATTAATTTGCCAGAGCAGCTCACAGAACCCAGAAACGTTTTACTGAGGTTTATTCGTTTGTTTTAAAGCATATTACAAAGGTTGCAGATAAACAGCCAGATGGAATAGCAGTTCTAGAAAATTAATTGAATGCAGTGGGGGATTTGGGAACCATGATGTTTATCTGGTTGATCAGAAGTAGAGGTGACAAATACTACTTGTGTAAGCTTGTAAGGTGAAGGGTAGTCTTGTGGGACTGAACCCTTCACCTGTGGGATCTGACACTGTCTCCTTACAGATAAGTCATTGAGTGTAAGCATTGAGTTAAATTTTAGGATTCCCAGGTGGAAGTCTGCAGTGTAGGGAAAAACACACATTTTCTTGACCAGAAGTAAAGTATTTTGTGTTGAGCATGAGAGCAATAAAAACAGTTTAGTTTTTTCCTTTCTCGGTGAAGGGAAGATATTTGTAACAGGCTCACGCACCTGTCTCAAGGCCCCTACTGGGAAGGCTTTGTCCCTGCTCTTTGCTTCAATTTTCTTGATGTCATCTTCATCTGTTACCATTTTTCTCTGCTGGTGTGTCCCGATTCAGTGTTTTTAGAATGTGGAAGTGACCCACGGCTTCGTCCTCTAAGCACTTTTCATCTCTATCCACGTCTGCTGCCTTTATCATGTCATCTCATGGCTTCAAACCCCAACTTGATGTTTCCGTCCCTTGTAGACCTCACCCCTAATTTCTAGAATTATGTGTCCAGTTATCTACTCAACTCTCTGCTGAGACATCCAACAGACATCTCCATACTTACATGTCCACTAGTGACTTTCTGAGTTCTCCCATGCATGCTCCCCCGTGGTCCTGCATATCTCAGGTAAGGGTGACCCCATACTCCTGGAAGCTTAGGTGAACTTATTGGCATATATTAAAATCTAGGAGATGGTTCCTTGTTTGAAAGTGTTTTAAGGAATAACGTAAAGAAAAGAATTACATGATTGCTTAAAACGGGTGAGGAACTAGCATTTCCAGTTCTTTTCAGGTGAGGGGGAAAAGTTTTTAAAGGCCTCCAGCCTTCTCTGACCTATGCCCCCAGGACCTCTCTGATCTCATTTCCTGCCAGTGTCCTCCTGGCTCCCTCTGCTGCAGCCACACAGGCCTCTTTCCTTTTCTGGGAGCTGAGGTTGCTCCCGTGTCAGGGCCTTCACCTGGGCTGTCCCTCCTCCTAGAACTCTCTGGGCTCTCAGTTGCAGGTGACAAACACCCTTCCTTTTCTAGGTCTGGGTTCTGACATCAGCTTCTCAGTGGAGATTTCTGTGACACTCCCCCTGTCACACCCTCTTCCCCTCTGGTCCATATTGCCTGCCCTGGATGTTTCTTTCTACTCCTTTGCTGTCCACTTTCTGGATCCTGGTGACAACAGGGACCCAAGGGGAGAGCAGAGCCAGAAGGTGGGGGTTGTTCTGGGCTTGTCCTCTCTCAGTGGAGCTCAACCCTGGCTTCACATTAGAGTGCCCAGGCGTTTTGCAAGTACATCTCTTATGCCTCCTTTCCAGAGATTCCCAGGCACATAGGTTCAAGCGCAGTCTCAATAATATCTGCAGTGTCCCACGATTCTTTTTTTTTGAGATGGAGTTTCGCTCTTGTTACCCAGGCTGGAGTGCAATGGCATGATCTCGGCTCACCGAAACCTCCGCCTCCTGGGTTCAGGCAATTCTCCTGCCTCAGCCTCCTGAGTAGCTGGGATTACAGGCACGCACCACCATGCCCAGCTAATTTTTGTATTTTTAGTAGAGACGGGGCTTCACCATGTTGACCAGGATGGTCTCGATCTCTTGACCTTGTGATCCACCCGCCTCGGCCTCCCAAAGTGCTGGGATTACAGGCGTGAGCCACCGCACCCGGCATGATTCTAATCTGTATTTGTCATTGAACATCAGGGTGCTGTGTCTTTATTTCTGAAGACTGAGATCCGTCTGTGATCCACAGAGAGGTGAGGGGGGCTGTGCTCTGCAAGAGGTTTGATCAGGGATAGGTCTGTGTCCTGAAGGGGAGCTCAGTCCAGCCCAGCTCCCCACTGCTGCAGCATATGTGTGGTCTTCTCCAGGAGGGGAGTGAATTTTGAAGAACTCAAAAACTCATTTGTTCTTCCTGTAGAACTTTCTTTGCGTTGTCCTGGTGCTGTGGGCAGTAGAGGACCATCTTTCCACAGGGTGAGTTCTTTCCTCTGTGCGTGTGGTTATAGCACAGGGAGTGGGTGTGTTGATTTTGAACAATAAACAGCATATTTTGAACACTCTGGATTAACTGCTTTTTTTAAACATTTTCTTTGATTTTCAGGATTCACTTCTAACGTCTCTTTCATCTCACCTAAGGAAGAAGCCTGGAAGAGGAGGAAGAGGAAAGGAGGAGTCAGGCAGGAATGGCTCTGACTCAGGTACAGTGATACTCAGTGGACTGCTGTGTCTCCTTCCTTTCTGAAATGCCACATGTGGTGTAATGATATATATTGGTTTCTGTCTGTGGTTCCCGGCTTGTAACCTCCATAGCCCTTGTTACAGTCATTTATTGTAATATTGGGTATGTTAGGCCTCAGGGGCAGGCCGCTGATCTTCTCCTGCCTTCCTTTCACTCTGATGTTCCCCTGCTTTTCTGGTGTGGGTCTTCAGACCCTCCTCGAAGAGCTTCCCACCCTGTACTGTGGGGGAAGGAATGTTGAGGTCACGAGCTTCCATAAAAACCCAGCAGGGCTGGCCGGGCGAGGTGGCTCACGCCTATAATCCCAGGACTTTGGGAGGCTGACAAGGGTGGATCACAAGGTCAAGAGATTGAGACCATCCTGGTCAACAAGGTGAAACCCTGTCTCTACTAAAAATACAAAAATTAGCTGGGCATGGTGGTGGGCGCCTGTAGTCCCAGCTACTCGGGAGGCTGAGGCAGGAGAATTGCTTGAACCCAGAAGGTGGAGGTTGCGGGTGAGCCGAGATCGTGCCATTGCACTCCAATCTGGGTAACAACAGCGAAACTCCGTCTCAAAAAAAAAAAAAAAAACCAGCAGGGCAAGGTTCCATGAGCTTCTGGGTGGCTGAACATGTGGAGGCTGTTGGAGGGTGGTGAGCCCAGGGAGGGCCTGGAAGCTCTGTGCCGCTTCCTCCATACCTTGCCATAGATGCCTTTTCAATATCCTTTATAATAAACTGGGTAAAGGTAAGTAAGTGTTTCCCTGAGTTCTGTGAGCCTCTCCAGCAAATTAATTGAACCCAAAGAGGGGGTCATGGGAACCCCAGTTTGAAGCTGGACACTCAGAAGTTCTGAAGGCCTGGACTTGAGACTGGTGTGTGCGGACGCAGTCTTGGAGATGGAGCCATCCACCTGTGGGATCGGACACTGTCTCCAGGTAGACAGTGTCGGAATTACATTGGAGGATACCCAGCTAGTGTCTGCTGCTTGGTGTGTGGGGAAAGAACTCACACACATTTAGTCACAGAAGTCTTCTGTGCTGATGATTGTTGTGGTGTGACGGTAGAGGAAAAGCAAGAGTTGAGGAGAATTTTTCCTTCTACTCATCGGGCATTGGAGGTGTCCGTTCTCTGAGTCTGAAGTGTCCTGCCTGTCACGTTTGCTCACACTCACCCATGTCTTTTCTCAGTCTAAATTACCTAGGAAAGTCTAAATTACCACTTTATTTTTGCAGGTGACTTTTGCAGATGTGAATTACTGTGCCTGGCCTCAATGACCTATTTTTTAAGATGATATTTGTCACAATTTTCTTTTAAAATTTTTGGAGACAGAGTTTCACTATGTGTCCAGATGGCAGTGTGGTGGCTTATTCATAGCACACTATAGCCTTGAACTCCCTCCTCAGCCTCCCAAATACCTGGTGATAAAGGCATACACCATCATGCCTAGCTGTCACAGTTATTTATGCAAATGTGCATGTCACCATGTTTATAAAAATAAAAATGTATATATAAATTGTACTTAGTTTGGCCGGGTGCTGTGGCTCACACCTATAATCCCAGCACTTTTGGAGGCCAAGGCGGGTAGATCAGGTGAGGTCAACAGTTCGAGACCAGCCTGGTCTGCATAGAAAAACCTAGTCTCTACTAAAAATGCAAAAAATTAGTTGGAAGTGGTGGGAGGCGCCAGTAATCCCTGCTACTTGGTAAGCTCAGGCAGGAGAATCACTTGAACCCGGGAGGCAGAAGTCACAGTGAGCCGAGATCGTGCCAGTGCACTATAGTCTGAGTGACACGAGTGAAACGGTATCTCAAAAAAAAAATTTGGGCTGGGTGCGGTGGCTCAAGCCTGTAATCCCAGCACTTTGGGAGGCTGAGGCGGGTGGATCACTAGGTCAAAAGATCGGGACCATCATGGTCACCATGGTGAAACCCCATCTCTACTAAAAATACAAAAAATTAGCTGGGCATGGTGGCACACGCCTGTAATCCCAGCTACTCGGGAGGCTGAGGCAGGAGAATTGCCTGAACCCAGGAGGCAGAGGTTGCAGTGAGCCGAGATCGCGCCATTGCACTCCAGCCTGGGTAACAAGAGCGAAACTCCGTCTCAAAAAAAAAAAAAAAAAAAAAAAAAAAAAATTTAAGTTTACGGTGGGGTATGAACCTATACGCCCAGCTACACGGGAGGCTGAGGTGGAAGGATCACTTGCGCCCAGGAGTTGGAAGCTGCCTTGAGCCAGCATCGCACCCCTGCATTCCAGCTTGGACAACATTGATGCACTCTCTAAAATATATAATTACATAAATGCTAATTTTAACAATTTAACTAGAAAGCCCTAGGGTTATCTGTGAAAGGGTTGAAAACTGGAATATGAAATGTGAAACTGCCTGGTTGCAATGTGGAATTTCATGCTGATGCCTGACAGAACAGAAAGGAAATACCATTTCTGTTTCCCATTGATTCCAAACGGTGAGGGTCAATCCTGTGCTTAGCTCCAGGGACTTTCCTAGGGAAAACAGCTGGGGTGTGGAGAGCTAAGGCCTGTGATAAGTTATGTCACTAACTGTTGTTTTTTAAAAAGGCAATAACTTGGTCGGGCGCGGTGACTCACGCCTGTATTCTAGCACTTTGGGAGGCCGAGATGGGTGGGTCGTCTGAGCCTAGGAGTTAGAGATCAGCCTGGGTAATATGGTCAAACCTCATCTCTGCGAAAAAATATAAAAAATTAGCCAGGTGTGATGGTGCGTGCCTGTAGTCCTAGCTAATCAGGAGGCTGACACAAGAGGATAAATTGAGCCCCATAGGTCGAGGCTGCGGTGATCCGACACTAGGTCACTCCACTCCAACTTTGGTGACAGTTTGATCCTTTATCCTCCACGCCCCGCCCCTTGCCCTTCGTGCCCCACCCTATGTCACCCAGGCCCCGCCCACTTCCTTGGGGCTCCTCCCAGACCTGGCTTTTTTCCGGAGTTGCGGATTCCCTCAAAACCGGAAGCAGATCACCTCAGTGAAGGTCACACTGCAACCCGTGAGTTTCGCACTGTCGGTAGTAAGTCGGCCCTTGATAGGTCCCCGGATCTCCTATACTCGGGACGTGGGGTCCCCAGAGACCTGGAAATTTCCGCCCCCCTTCCTCCACCCAGAGCAAATTGAGACGTCCTAACTTCGTGATCCACCCGCCTCTGCCTCCCAAAGTGCTGGCATTACAGGCGTTAGCCACCGCGTCCGGCCTCCTCTTAGGTTTAAAGTTAGTCTGAGGCTAGTCCGGTCCCGGTCTTTCTGCTACGGAGCCTTGTACACAGTTCCTGTCTAGTAGTTTTCCTGCTCAAAACCGTTTCCTGACCCCTCCCCCCATCCCACGCTTTTTGAAGTCCTCACCCCGGAGTGGATCCCCACCCTGGGTGCCTCCCACTCTCTCCCTCGTCGGCCCCTGGAGCGCCACAGCCCCAGACCCTTGGAGGCCGCGACCTCTGTCTGGTCTTGGGATTTTGCAGACCCCACCCCTGGCCTACGGTGCCATGTCCCCTGTTGGGGTCCGGCACGTCTGCCGGGGGGGCTACCGACCTGCGGGAGTCCCCGAGACCGCCAACGTAGATGCCTCGTTCAACCTGAGGGAGAGAGTGCGCGGAAGTAAAAGAAAAAAGGAAAGCGGAGTCTGGAGGGCTGCGTGACTTACGGTCAAAACGCAGCAAATTTATTCTTGTGGGTAACAGCTTTTATACCTTTTCTCTTGTTACATTAACTTTTAAACAGAAAGGAAATGAAATGCTAAACAGAAAGGAAATAGGAATTCTATAGGAATAGTTATCAGGAGCTTGTGAAAATAGCTCACAAAGTAGTTAAAGGGAGTTTTGAGGTAACATCTTACAAAGCGATTTGTTTCTCAAAGGCACTCAGCGCAAGCAGACAATGATGCCCTTAAGGTGGCTTGTGAATCCTGTTTTCCAACAGGAAGAACAACAAAGGCTCATCTCCTGGGGAAAATACGGGCAGGGGTCTCCACCCCTCTCAGGCATCTCAAGTGCAGCAAGTTTATTGTTTACACAGAGATAGAAGGGGACATGAAAGTAGACAGCACAATGTCCTCACAAACCGCAGGCCTTTGCTCTGTATTCTGTTTTTGCCTCAGTGGCTCAGCCTGATCTTACTCTGATCTCGACAGCCCTCTGAGAGAGAAGAATGCAGACAGGTCCAGCAGCCAAAAATATGGCGAGTCACGCTAGCTGTCTCAAGCCTTT
>CM052668.1:37382181-37419055 GCA_028533165.1 Leontopithecus rosalia
GTCCCCCACCTTCCTTCTCGGCATGTCGGGCCCTCCTGCTCTCCAGTTCTAAACCGTGGAAAACGTCTTCTTCCGGGAGGCAGCCATCTTATTCCATCCCCTCCAGTGAGTGTGTTCCCAGAGTTTAAGGAGAAAGAGCGAGCTAGCGACCGAGTTCGAGACCAACCTGACCAACACGAAGAAACCCCGTCTCTACTAAAAATACAAAATTAGCTGGGCGTGGTGGCGCTTCCCATCTACTCGGGAGGCCGATGCAGGAGAATCACTTGAACCCGGGAGGTGGAGGTTGGTGAGCGGAGATCGCGCCATTGCACTCCAGCTTAGGTAAGGACTGAAACTCCGCCTGAAAAAGTGCTTTTGTTCTCATTTTATAATGCGTTTTCTTTTTTTTTCTAGTTCCTCTTCATTTCGTTAGTTTTTTATATTTTAATTTTCATTATTATTTTTGAGACATTTTTACTGTCGCCTAGGCTAGAGTGCAGTGGCAGGATCGCAGCTGCAACCTCCTGGGCTCAAGTGATTTTCCCACCTCATCCTCTAGATTAGCTGGGAACCACAGATGCTCCCCACTCGGCCCTGCTAATGTTTTTTTTTTTCCTGTTTTGAGATTCTCTGTGAGTACAGGCTGGACTGCAGTGACACGATCTTGCCTCACTGCAACCTCCGCATCCTGGGGTCAAGCGATTCTCCTGCCTCAGCCTCCTGAGTAGCTGAACTACGGGCGTGCATCACCATGCCCATCTAATTTTTTTATTTTTAGTAGAAAAGGAGTTTCTCCATGTGGGCCAGGTTGGTCTCGAACTCCTGACCTCAAGCCATCTGCCCACCTTGGCCTCCCAGAGTGCTGGGTTATAGGCATGAGCCACCTTGCCCAGCCAGATGTTTGTGTATTTGTCCAGGCTAGACTTGAACTCCTGGGCTCAAGTGATCCAGCCTCATCAGCCTTCCAAGGTGATGGGATTACAGGTATGAGCCAACACAGGCGCAGCCTGTTTCTTAATTAAACAACAAAAAAATTACTTCTGAAATAAGTTTTGGTAGAATATTATAAGCTGACATCATTGTTGTTTTGTTTTGAGATGGCATCTTGCTTTTTTACCTGGCTGAGTGCAGTGACGCAATCGCCCCTCACTGCAACCTCCACCTCCCAGGTTCAAGAAATTCTCTGGCCTCAGACTTTGGAGTAGCTGGGGATTACAGGCGCACGCGATTATGCCCGGCTAATTTTTGTATTTTTTTAGTAGAGACAGGATTTCACTGTGGTGAACTCCTGACCTTGTGAACCGCCTGCCTCGGCCTCCCAAAGTGCTGGGATTACAGGCGTTAGCCACCGCACCTGGCCTCATTGGTTTTCAAAGTAGGATATATTTTCAAATCTTTCTCCTGTAACCCAGGATTTCATTAGATATATATTACCATTTTAATATTGTTTCTCTGTTAAAGAGTTTACATTAAGGTCTTCATGCTTTCTACTCTTTATTACATATTGAAAGTATTTTCTACTACCTGATATACAATCTTAGGTTGTTGTAATGTGTACTTGATAAAGATATCAAGGACCTTTTTTCTTTATCCTAACAAAAATTTAGTTGAAGTAGCCTATTCCCTTTTCTTTATGTCATCTATAAAATGTTGAGCTGTGAGCTTCTAAGTAAATGTCCCCTCAAGTCCCTCTGATCTATAATATTCTACAGATGTTGAAAGATGAGCTGGAATGGCTTGGAAACTTCAAAACTTGGGACTTGTTTTAGCAGAGCCCACGTGTTCATGAACAAAACATTTGCTCAGGTCTCATTTCTACCGCTGCCTTTTTCCGTGTGTGAAACACCTATAGTTCTGTGTTCGTAACTGTATATTTTAAGCATTTTTCAGGGAGTGAGTAATTACACGTTTGGGATTGATGCCATCAGAACTTTAGACCTTGAGAGAAGTTTATTTTGCTCAGGTATACAAAAGATACTCCTGGAATTTTTGTGTGTGTGTGATGCTGTCTCACTCTGTCACCAGGCTGGAGTGCAGTGGAGCGATCTTGGTATACTGCACCTCTGCCTCCTGGGTTCAAGCGATTCTCCTGCCGCAGCCTCCGAGTAGCTGGGAGTACAGATGCACACCACCATGCCCCCCAGCTAATTATTGTATTTTTAGTAGAGACCGGGTTTCACCATGTTGGCCAGAATGGTCTCAATCTCTTGACCTAATGGTCTACCTGCCTTGGCCTCCCAAAGTGCTGGGATTACAGGTGTGAGCCACCGAGCCTCGCTGGTCCTGGATTTTTTTTTTTTTGAGATGGAGTGTCACCTTGTCACCCAGGCTGGAATACATTGGCACAATCTTGCATCACTGCAACCTCTGCCTCCCATGCTCAAGTGAATCTTCTTGCGTCCGCCTCTCCAGTAGCTGGGACCCAAGACGACTGCCACAACGCCTGGCTAATAGTATTTTTGGTAGAGAAGGGGTTTCCCCATGTTGCCCTGGTTGGTCTCAAATTTCTGGGCTCAAGTGATCTGCCTGCCTCAACTTCCCAAAATGCTGGGATTACAGGGGTGAGCCACCACTCCCGGCTGGTCTTGGAGTTTTCCAGAGGAGGAAGACGAAGGCAGCCTATTAGCCCTTTTAGGCTGTCACATGGGAATCAGTCACACCTTCTTCTTATTCACCTCAGGGCTTCTCAGGAGAACTTGGTGAAATGTCTCAGTGAGCCCACCTGTAACATAGAGGGGAGGAATAAGACCAGAAAAGCTCAGTCCGAGTGACACTGAACCCTGCAGTGACTGACAAAACACAGTGTGTGACTTTTCTTTTCTTTTTTTTGTTTTTTCTTTTTTTTTTTTAGACGGGGTCTCATTTTGTCGCCCAGGCTGGAGTGGAGTGCAGTGGCATGATCTTGGCTCACTATAACCTTCACCTCCCGGGTTAAAGCTATTGTGCCTCAGCCTCCCATGTAGCTGGGATTACAAGCACCCACCACCACACCTGACTAATTTTTTGTATTTTTAGTAAAGGCAGGTTTTTATCACGTTTCCCAGAATAATCTCCATCTTCTGACCTTGTGATCCACCCACGTTGGCCTCCCAAAGTGCTGGGATTACAGGTGTGAGCCATCGAATTCAGCCAGTGCCTAGTTTTAACTCAAATTTTAAATGGATTCCAGTCCTCCAAATTTTTTTTTAAAGCACAAGAAGAGGGAAAAAGGGTATTAGACTCAAATCACCATGAACCTTATCCTCTCATGGCTTTAACCAACCTACATGGCTCCACATCCCTTGTTGGCCTCTCCCCTGAGCTCTGCAATCCTGTAGGCTGAGGTGGGCAGATCACCTGAGGTCAGGCGTTCAAGACCAGCCTGGCTAACATAGTGAAACCCTGTCTCTACTAAACACACACACACACACACACACACATCCAGGCATGGTGGCGCATGCCTATAATTTCAACAGCTCAGGAGGCTGAGGCAGGAGAATTGCTTGAATCTGGGAGGCGGAGGTTGCAGTGAGCCGAGATTGTGCCATTGCATTCTAGCTTGGGCAACAAGAACAAAATTCTGCCTCAAAAAAAAAAGTGTATTTGGCTGGGCGCGGTGGCTCAAGCCTGTAATCTCAGCACTTTGGGAGGCCGAGGCGGGTGGATCACGAGGTTGAGAGATTGAGACCAACCTGGTCAACATGGTGAAACCCCGTCTCTACTAAAAATACAAAAAATGAGCTGGGCATGGTGGCGCGTGCCTGTAATCCCAGCTACTCGGGAGGCTGAGGCAGGAGAATTGCCTGAACCCAGGAGCGGAGGTTGCGTTGAGCTGAGATCGCGCCATTGCACTCCAGCCTGTGTAGCAAGAGGGAAACTCCGTCTCAAAAAAAAAGTTTATTTTGCCAAGGTTGAAGACGCACCCGTGACACAGCCTCAGGAAGTCGTGATGACATGTGTCCAAGGTAGTCGGGGCACTGCTTAATTTTATACATTTTAGGGAGACAGACATCAATAATATATGTAAGAAGCACATTGGTTTGGTCTGAAAAGCTGGAACAGCTTTAAGCAAAGGCAGGAAGACCTCAAGCAGGGAGGGGTCTTCCATGTCACAGATCAGTGAGGCACAAATGGTTGCAATCTTTTGAGTTTCTTTCTCTTTCTTTTTTTTTAGATGAAGTCTCGCTCTGTCGTCCATGTTTTGCCACGTTGGCTGGGCTGGTCTCCATCTCTTGACCGCAAGTTAACTGCCTGCCTTGGCTGCCCAGCGTCTTGGGATTATAGTCATGAGCTACTGCACTGAGTTCTTCCTTTGAATTTCTGATTAGCCTTTCCAAAGGATGCACTCAGATATGCATGTGGGTCAGGGAGCAGAGGGGTAACTTTGAATAGAAGGGGAGTCCAGTTTCTTAAGCAGTTCCCAGCTTGACTTTTCCTTTTAGCTTAATGACTTGGGGACTCCAGGATTTCTTTTCCACAGCCCAGCCTTCACCCCACCTCTGGTGCGTGTCGCCTGTTCTGTGTGATCATTTTTCTGCCTTTGCCATCGACTCTTTGGCTCCTGATGAGAGCAAGGCCCAAGGGTAGAACAGAGAACACTGGGCTGTGCTGGGCTCACCCGCTCTGAGTGGAGCTCAACCCTGGCTTCGCATTAGAGACAGAGGCATTTTGCAAATAGAATATCTGTGCTGCTTTACCAGGAATTCTGATTCTGATGGGATAAACCCATCCTCAGTAATAGCGACAGTGTCCCAGGTGATAGTAATCTGTGATAGTAATATTGAGCGTCAAGGCTGTGTGTGTAGGGTCTGGCCCTGCATCAATGTTGGGTAGACCCTACCGCTGTGCAGAGGCACTGGTTCCAATAAGTAAAGAGACAAGACACAGAAGGACGAAGAAAGCACAACTGGGCGCCACTTACAAGCGGAGACAGGCGAGGCTCCGAACGTCCAGGAGCGTCTGTATTTATTGGGTATAGGTTGGGGGTAGGGTAGTGAGTGAGGTCATCTTAAGGATAGTGATAGGGTCACGACAGTCATGTGAGCAAGAAACAGGGGGTCCACCCCCATTAGGTCACCTAGGCTAGGAGGTGGTCAGTGCACAGCAAGGGGTTTATCCCGATGAGGTCACCGAGGAAAGGAGGTGGGCTGTGTGCAGTGAAGAGGGTGCAGTGTGCACCATCTCTTATCTAGGGGCAGCCTACTTTTAAGGAATTCCATAGGAGGATGCTTTGAGTCAGCACAGTAGCTAAAGAACTAACAGGGTCTACAGCCACCTGCTGGCAGCTCCCAATGTTTTCTGTAGGAGGATGCTTTGAGTCAGTACATAGCAACACAGCTGACAAGGTATACAGCCACCTAGGCACAATTACACCAAAGGGGCTTTAAGCCCTCAGACACTCACAGGCTTCCCAACCTGAGGCCAGCTTTCCACAAGAACTGGATGCAAGGTACCGCAACTCCTTTCAGGAGGAGTGACTCTTGCCCCAAGCCTGCCATACAGTGGGTACTGAACGCTGCCGCCTGGGCCGGATTCTTGTCCTGGTATAACTTTTTCCCTTATATTATGTTCTGTACCATGTCTGCTCTAGATTTTCTTCTGCCTATAAGGAAGATACGATTATATATGTGTAGCTGCTTATTCCTTAATTCATGCTCTGTACCATGTCTGCTCTAGGCATTCCTCCAACTATGAACTAAGATATAATTATATATGGAAATAACTGAGTAGAAAGATACTAATTGTTCCAACTATAAACTACTACATGATTATATATAAAGGATTATATAAAGGGAAATAACTGAGTAATAACACTATAAGATATTCTTTATGGCCAGGCATGGAGGCTCGCGCCTATAATCCAAGCACTTTGGAGGCCAAGGCAGGCGGATCACCTAGGGTTGGGAGTTCAAGACCAGCCTGACCAACATGGTGAAACCCCGTCTTTATTAAAAAAAAAAAAAAAAAAAGAAGGGCCTGGCATGGTGGCTCACGCCTATAATCCCAGCACTTTGGGAGGCCGAGGCAGGTGGATCACGAGGTCAAGATATCAAGACCATCCTGGTCAACATGGTGAAACCCCGTCTCTACTAAAAATACAAAAATTAGCTGGGCATGGTCGCTCGTGCTTGTAATCCCAGCTACTCAGGAGGCTGAGGCAGGAGAATTGCTTGAACCCAGGTATTCTTCAGGCACTAATTGTGCTGGGGATCTGCATAGCTCTCCTTCCTCGGTGTCCAGATTGGGGATTACCCACATCTTTGTCCTCCATTTCTGAGGGCTGAGCAGAGCCTGTGATCCACAGAGAGGGGAGGGGCTGTGCTCTGGTTGGGGTTTGGTTAGGGGCTGTGCCCTGAAGGGGAGCTCAGTCCAGTCCAGCTCCCCACTGCTGCCTGGTGTGTGGGGCTTCTCCAGGAAGGGAGTGAGATCTGAAGATGAGGGTGAAACACACACTTGTAGGTCTTCCTGTGGGACCGTCTTATCTCTGCATGATCTCTGGTGCAGTGGACAGCAGAGGCCCGTCTTTCTACAGGGTGAGGTCTCCCTCGTGAGTTTTTGTCACGGGTAGGGAGTGAGTTGTTTCTAACATAGTCTCCTGTACTTTTCACATACAGGGTTGATTTCTAAAGACTCATGTTACGTGAGGAAGCAACTCAGAAGAGGAAAGAAAAGGAGCCAGGCATGGCTCTTCCTCAGGTAAAGTGACGCTCCTCGGTGGGTTCATCTGTCTCTTCCCTTCCTGAAATGCCAGGTATTGTAGAAGCCAGTCTGTTCTGAGTCTGAAGCGTCCCGCCTGACATGTTGGCTCGTACTCACCCATGCCTTCCTCAGTTCCTGTCATCTGCCCTGAGATTCCATCTCTTGGGACCCGGTGATATGAATTGGGGAAGAGGCTCCACTGGGCATGGTCATGGGAAGGGCTGACACCCAGACCTGGATGGACACGGGGTGTGGGCGTTGTGGTGTCAGTGCTGCTGCTCAGTCTGGATTGTTCAGTGGCCACATCTGGATGTAAGACCTTTGTGGGCGAGATCAGAGAAACTATGTATGAAACACATAGGTTAATGTGCACTGATGTCTGGTAAATTCTGGAAAAGGAAACCAGTAAGGGGAGATATTTTGTAACTGATTTGGTAATGCAGTGGAAGCCACACTAGTAGATCAACATGTCTCTGACTCCAAACTTTATTTATTTATTTTTTTAAGAGCTAGGACGGTGTGGTGGCTGATGCCTGTAATACCAGCACTTTGGGAGGCTGAGGCAGCTGGATCACTTGAGGTCAGGAGTTTGAGATCACCCTGGCCAACATGGAGAAACCCTATCTCTGCTAAAAACACGACAATTAGCTGGTGTAGTGGCACATGTCTGTAATCTCAGCTACTCAGGAGGCTGACACAGGAGAACCACTTGAACCCAGGAGGTGGAGGTTACCGTGGCCAAGATTATGTCACTGCACTCCAGCCTGGGCGACAGAGTGAGACTTTGTCTCAAAAACAGAGAGAAGGTGTTGCTATGTGGCACAGGTCTGGAGTACAATGGCACAACCGGAGTTTACAGCAGCTTCGAAGTCTTGGGCTCAAGTGATCCATACTTTAGCCTCCCAAAAAGATAGAACAGCAGGCATATTTTACCATATGCAGCTAATTGTATGTATGTATGTCTGTATTTATTTATTTGAGATGGAGTTTCACTCTGTCGCCCAGCTTGGAGTGCAGTGGTGCGATCTCAGCTCACTTCAACCTTTGCCTCCTGGGTTGAAGCGATTCTTTTGCCTCAGCCTCCCAAGTAGCTGGTACTACAGGGCATTAGGGTGTACTCCTGTAATCCCAGCTACTTGGTAGGCTGAGGCAGGAGAATTGTAACCAGAGTTAGAACTGCCCTCCAGCCTGGTGGCAGAGCAAGGCTCTGAATCAAAAAACGTGTGTGTGTGTGTGTGTGTGTGTGTGTGTGTGTGTGTGTGTGCTCTAGGCGCTATGGCAGGAACCTGGAATCCTACCTACTTGGGAGGCCAAGGCAAGATAATTGCTTGAACCTGAGTGTAAGGGGTTGCAGTAAGCCCAGATTTCACCGCTACACTCCAGCCACAGCCATAGAGTGAGAATCAGTCTCAAAAGAAAAAAAAGATAAGAAGGGTGATAAAGGGTTGTGTGCATGCCTGTGTGACTATTCAGTGACATTTTACGATGCTCCATGTTCTCAAACTTGGACTTCTCTCACTTCCCTCCACTAGGTAAACCACTGTCAACGTCGATTTGAAGCTGTATCTGTTATTTAGTTGGTTATATTCAAAGCTGAATCCAGACTGCTGGATTCAGGTGCTTGTGTTGACATTTTTAGCTATTTGATTTGTTGCAAGTTTCCTAGAGTGTGTGTGAGGCGGTTCTCTTTAAGGACAGATCTTTCCCATGGGACAGTGTGTTTAGTTTATTGCTAAGGACATGGGAACCACGTAGAAGTGTTTACCACATGGGAGGTGTTCAAACGTGAGTTATTGCTGTTGCTGTAATTAGGACAGTTTGATAATGGTAATGACTCGTGTCATTTGGGGTTTGTTATACAGATTATTTCATCCCTCCTCTATTAAACCCCATACCCATACTTATTTCTTATTTACTTATATTTTTTGAGAATGAGTTTTGCTTTTGTTGCCCAGGCTGGAGTATGATTTCTGCTCACTGAAAATTCCATCGCTAAGGTTCAAGCGATGCTCCTGCCTTGGCCTTGCTGGTAGCTGGAATTACACATGCCAAGAACCATGCATGGCTAATTTTGTATTTTTAGTAGAGACCGGGTTTCCCCATGTTGTCCAGGCTGGTCTCGAACTCCTGACTGACCCCAGGTGATCCACCAGCCTTGGCCTCCCAGAGTGCTGGGATTACGCCTGTGCCACAGTGCCTGTCCGAATTTGTTTCTGATCTTTCTCTGTGGACATTGTCATCTCTGAAAACATCACTCATGATCTAGATACTGAATATCATCTAGATACTGAATATACTGATATCATCTAGATACTGAATGTGACTTGGTGTGTCAATAAAAGTGTCCAACCAGCTGGGTGCGGTGGCTCATTCCTGTAATACCAGCACTTTGGGAGGCGGAGGCAGGTGAATCGCCTGAGGTCAGGAGTTCAAGACCAGGCAGATCAATATGGTAAAACCCTATCTCTATTAAAAAAAAAAGTTTCTAAGCTTTCTATAGCAGGAATGCTGCAGTAATTTTTGTTTGTTTGTTTGTGTATTTCTTATAGTATCCACAAACATAAGAAATTCATACTGAGAGGGTATCATGACTGCTTCAAAAAGTATAATAAACACAACTGGGAAGACATAATGTGGTGAAAAATCCCTTTCTCCATTTGTCAGAACATTCCCTACAATTAAACCCGTGCTTTCACCTCTGTCCTCTTGTCATTCTCTGTAGAGATCAGAACTCCTCCCATAACCATGTGGTTAAATGTGTTCTCATTTCAGGGTCTATTGACATTCAGGGATGTGACCATAGAATTCTCTCAGGAGGAGTGGAGATGCCTGGACCCTGCTCAGAAGACTTTATACAGGGACGTGATGCTGGAGAACTACAGGAACCTGGTCTCCCTGGGTGAGGATACCTTCCCTCCGGAAGCGGGATGTGCCCTTGGGTATTTAGATGTTGTGTGTTCTTCATGATACCTCATTGGGGGTTCCAGATCTAAAGTAGGCATAAACCTTATGGCAGCCTGGGTGCAGTGACTCACATCTGTGATCCCAGCACTCTGGGAGGCTGAGGTTTGTGGATGACTTCAGATCAGGAGTTTGAGACCAGCCTGGCCAACATTGTGAAACCCTGTCTCTACTAAAAATACAAAAATTAGCTGGACGTGGTGGCGCATGCCTGACATCCCAGCTACTAGAAAGGCTGAGGAAGGAGAATTTCTTTAACCTGGGAGGCAAAGAATGCAGTGAGCTGAGATCATGCCACTGCACTCCAGCCCGGGCGACAGAGCAAGACTGTTGCAAAAAACAAAAACAAAACCTTCTGGCAGACTTTAAAGATACCCAGTTCTGGCCAGGCTTGGTGGCTCACGCCTGTAATCCCAACACTTTGGGAGGCTGAGGTGGATAGATCATGAGGTCAGGAGATCGAGACTATCCTGGCCAACATGGTGAAACCCCATCTCTTAATATTTAGAAATGATACTGAAAAACAAAAAAAAAGACAGCCAGTTCCCTGTTTGCTACTCCTGTGGTTTTGATTCAGTAGTTTTTGGAAGAGAGCTTAATGTCCGCATATTATACTGTTCCCTAAGCATTTAGAAAGAGGCAGTCAGTGGAGAAATTTGTGAAATATTTTCCTCTAATCCATCTGTAATGTCTTCTTTCCTACTGAAACGTAGGGCTGGGACTCTAGAAAAGCTCTAGCATATGTTCATTCTTTCCCCCTCCCTCCCTCCCTCCCTTACCCCCTCCCTTCTCCCTTCCCTCTCTCCCTCTCTCCCTCCCTCCCTCCCTTCCTTCCTTCCTTTTTTTTTTGTTTATTGAGACAGAGTTTTTCTCTTGTTGCCTAGGCTGGCGTGCAATCGTGTGATCTCGGCTCACCATTTCCTCCACCTCCCAAGTTCAAACGATTCTCCTACCTCAGCCTCCCAAGTAGCTTGAATTACAGGCATGTGCTACCACGCCCGGCTAATTTTCTGTTATTAGTAGAGACAGGGTTTCTCCATATTGGTCAGGCTGGTCTCGAACTCCTGACCTCAGGTGAGCCACCTCTCCTGCTATTCCTTTTATGTAATTTTTTTGTATTTTTAGTATGATGGGATTTTGCTGTGTTGGCCAGGCTGGTCTTGAACTCCTGACCTGATGAACTGCCTGCCTTGGCCTCCCGAAGTGCTGGGATTATAGTCCTGAGCCACTGCACCCGGGCTTTAGTCAATTCTTATTTTTTATAATGCTGTGTATTTTCTTGACCTCATTCATCAGAAGGTAGTGATCTTAACATGTATTTCAGTTCTTATATTGCGTGCTGCTGGTAAGTAGAAGCTGTGGCATCTCTGTTAAGAGAGTTTAGAATTCTGTAGACTTTATAAATGCACTTTATTTGCTTTCTCATTTTATCATGGGTTAAAATATTTTATTAATTTTTATGATTTTCCATATAGCTTTTGGGTATGTGGTATGCAGTGTAACTGACACATTCCTGTCATTAGTGTCACAAAGTGCTACTGGTTGCAGTGGCTCATGCTTGTAATTCAGGACTTTGAGAGGCCCAGGCAGGTGGATCACTCAAGGTCAGGAGTTCGAGACCAGCATGTCCAACATGGTGAAACCCCATCTCTATTAAAAATATAAAAATTACCCAGGCATGGTGGTGCATGCCTATAATCCCAGGTACTCAGGAGACTGAGGCAGGAGGATCATTTCTGCCTGGGAGGTGGAGGTTGCAGTGAGCCGAGATCACATAATTGCATTCCAGCCTGGGCGACAAGAGACTTCATCTCGAAAAAATAAAAATACAAAAAATTTTAAAGAAAATTTTACAAAGTGCCTGTTCTGCATGGATATAGGTAATTTTATGACATTTATTTAGAAAAATGCTATATTAATATTTCCTTTTTTTTTTTTTTTTTAAATGGAGTTTCACTTTGTCGCCCAGGCTGGAGTGCAGTGCTGTGACCTCTGCTCACTGCAAGCTCTGCTTCTTGGGTGCAAATGATTCTTGTGCCTGTGGTTTCAGCCTTTCTTTCTTTTTTTTTTGAGACAGAGTTTCGTTCTTGTTACCTAGGCTGGAGTGCAATGGCGTGATCTCAGCTCACCGCAACCTCTGCCTCCTGGGTTCAAGCAATTCTCCTGCCTCAGCCTCCCAAGTAGCTGGGACTACAGGTGCGCACCACCATGCCCAGCTAATTTTTTTTGTATTTTTAGTGGAGACGGTGTTTCACCTTGTTGACCGGGATGGTCTCAATCTGTTGACCTCATGATCCACCCGCCTTGGCCTCCCAAAGTGCTGGGATTATAGGCGTGAGCCACTGTGCGCAGCCCGGTTTCAGCCTTTCTAGTAGCTGGGACTACAGGCGGGGGCCACCACGCCTGGCTAATTTTTGTAAATCTTTTGTTATCTTCTCAGTGCTATGATTGTTTGGCAATGCAGAATTTCCATTGAATTTGGTTATCGTTACATGAGCTTGTTATAAATTTACTAATATATTGTACGGTCTGTTAACATTTATTTGTATACGGTAAATGTATTATAAATATGAAGATAACATGTTTTTATCTTCATTGTTGAAACAGTGATACGTTTTTTGCAAACTGTTATACACTTGAGGACCACAGTGGAAGATACTCCTTCCTTTAGGCTCACACATGTTGCTGCCCTTTCAGTGTTTTGTCATGATATTGAAAATAGGATTCCACAGAAATGATTTGAAGTGCATATAGTCACCCTTTATTTATTAAAGAATCTTACTCCTTTTGTGATCCTGAACTTTGAATATTACGTTTGGAAAGTTTAAGTATTGTTTTTTATGTGTCGTATTTGCATATTGCAGTATTTTTTACCTCTGTACTGAATTAGAAACCTATTCGTGTTTACAGTTTGTAAGTATCTCTTCCAAATGCATGATGAAGGAGTTCTCCACAGGGCCAGGCAACACAGAGGTGTTCCACATAGGATCATTGGAAAGATACGAAAGTCATCACATTGGAGATTTTTGCCTCCAGGAAACTGAGAAAGATATTCATGACTTTGAGTTTCTTTTTTTTATTCTTCTTCTACGCTTTTTTTCTTTTCTTTTTTTTGAAAATATAAAGATGGGGTTTCACCATGATTGCCAGGCTGGCCTTGAACTCCTGACCTCAGGTGATCCACACACCTCGGCCTCCCAGAGTGCCAGGATTACAGGCGTGAGCCACCGCGCCAGGCCGACTTTGAGTTTCAGTGGCCAGAAGATGAAAGAAATGGCCATGAAGCACCCATGACAAAAATCAAGAAGTTCACTGGTAGTACACAGAGATAGGGTCAAAAGCATACGGGGAGTAGGCTGTTAAACATGAGCTTAGAGGAAGCTTTCATTTGCATCTGCCTGAACTGTATGTATTTCAGAATGAATGGAAAAATTGGTAATCAAGTGGAGAAATCTATCATCAATACTTCCTTGGTTTCAACATCCCCAAGAGTTTTTTGTAGGCCCAAATCCCATATTTCTAAGAACCGTGAGTTTCCTCCATTCTTCACTACTCACACAACAGCAGGAAGTACACGTGAGAGAAAAACCTGTCCCATGTCATGAGAGTGGCAGAGCCTTTAATTGTAGCTCACTCTTATGGGAACATCAGACAGTCCATTTAGGAGAGAAACAACATGAATGTGATGTAGGTGGCAAGGCCTTTAATCAGAAGCGATACCTCACACACTGTGGTAGGTGTCACACTGGTGAGAAACTTTTTTCTTGAGACAGAGTTTTGCTGTTGTCATCCAGACTGGAGTGCAATGGCGCGATCTCGGCTCACTGCAACCTCTGCCTTCTGGGTTCAGGCAATTCTCCTGCCTCAGCCTCCTGAGTAGCTGGGATTACAGGCACGCGCCACCATGCCCAGCTAATTTTTGTATTTTTAGTAGAGACGGGGTTTCACCTTGTTGACCAGGATGGTCTCGATCTCTTGACCTCGTGATCCACCCGCCTCGGCCTCCCAAAGTGCTGGGATTACAGGCGTGAGCCACCGTGCCTGGCTACTTTATCTTTTATGACAGAGTCTCACTCTGTCGCCCAGGCTACAGTGCAGTGGTGTAATCTTCGCTAACTGCATCCTCCGCCTCCCGACTAAAACGATTTTTTACCCCAGCTTCCTAAATAGCTGGGACTATAGGCGCCCACCAGCATGCCCAACTAATTTTTGTGTTTTTAATAGGGATGCGGTTTCACCATGTTGTCCAGGCTGGACTTTAACTCCTGATCTCAAGTGATTTACCTTCCTGGGCTTTCCAGAGTGCTGGCATTATAGTTGCGAGCTGCTGTGCCCAGTCATTGTTAGTACTTTAAGTAGTTTTTGTCATTTAGTTTTCACTAAACAGGTAAGTGGGTTAAGTGTGATTACAATGTGAATATAACAACATCTTAGTGCGGATTCCTTTCAGTATGAAGAACTGAAGTGTGTTGTGTAGATATTTGGGGTGGAAGTCATTGTTGCAGGTATGTTAAACTTCTCAAAGTTAGAGCATAATAATGAAACTTTAAATTTGCATAACTTGGCCAGGTGTAGTGGCGCAAGCCTGTAATCCCAGCGCTTTCAGAGGCCGAGGCGGGTCCATGACTTGGGGTCAGGTGTTCGAGATCAGGAAGGCCAACATGACAAAACACCATCTCTAATAAAAATAGAAAAATTAGCCAGGCATGGTGGTGAGTACCTGTAATCTCACCTACTCAGGAGGCTGAGATCAGAGAATTGTTTCAACCCAGGAGGTGGAGGTTGCAGTGAGCCTGGATTGCACCATTGCACTCTAGTCTGGACAACAGAGAGAGATTTTGTTTCAAAAAAAAAAAAAGAATTTGTCGCCAGGCGCGGTGGCTCACGCCTATAATCCCAGCACTTTGGGAGGCCGAGGTGGGTGGATCACGAGGTCAAGAGATCGAGACCATCTGGTCAACAAGGTGAAACACCATCTCTACTAAAAAAAAATACAAAAAATTAGCTGGGCATGGTGGTGGCGCGTGCCTGTAGTCCCAGCTACTCGGGAGACTGAGGCAGGAGAATTGCTTGAACCCAGGAGGCAGAGGTTGCGGTGAGCTGAGATCCCGCCGTTGCACTGCAGCCTGGGTTACAAGAGCAAAACTCCATCTCAAAAAAAAAAAAAAAAAAGAAGAATTTGTTTTTGTTGCCATTTTTATTCTTTTGAATCCCACCTCCACCACCAAGAAATTTTTTTTAAAGTCACAAAGTGAGTGTTCTGCATGAATATAGGAAATTTTATGACCTTATCAGTAAAATACTGATTAACGCTTTTTTCTTTCTTTCTTTCTTTCTTTCTCACTTTGTTGCTTAGACTTAAGGTCAGTGATGTGATCTCGGCTCACTTCATCTTCTGCCTCTTGGGTTCAAGTAATTCTTGTGCCTTAGCCTCCTGAGATTTTCTTAGAGCTATGATTGTTTGACATTACAGAATTTCCACTGATTTTTGTTATGCTGACATGAGCTTATTGTCATTTACTTAATTTGATTAATTAATTCAATTTAATAAATTTATTTAATGTCATTTGTTTATTTATTTAGATTATTTACCAATATAGTATATTGTATGTTCCTTTAGCATTTATTTGTATACAGTAAATATGCTGTAAACAGGAAGAATATATAGTTTTCTCTTCATTGATATGACAGTAACGTGTTTTTTGCAAACTGTAATGCACTTTAGGATCACAGTGGAAAAATACTCCTTACTTTAGGTTTATATGTTTGTGCCCTGTTTTTCATGATATTGAAAATAGGCTTCTGTAGAAATGATTTGAGTTACATGTAATTGCCATTAATTATTTATTGATTTTTTTTTTTTGAAATGAAGTCTCACTCTGTAGTACAATGGCGTGATCTCAGCTCAATGCAGCCTCCACCTCCCGAGTTGCTGGGATTACAGGTGCTTGCCACCATGCCTGGCTAATTTTGCCCTTTATTAAAGAATCTTATTCCTTTTGTGTTCCTGAACTTTGAAGATCATGTTGGGAAGTTTAAAATAAGAATTGTTCTTTGTGTCGTATTTACACATTTCAGTATTATTTACCATTTGTACTGAATTGGAAACCTATTGGTGTTTACATCTTGTAGATGTCTCTTCCAAATGCATGATGAAGGCAACATGCACAGGACAACGTAATACAGAAGTGTTCCCCACAAGGACGTTGCAAAGACATGAAAGTCATCACATGAGAGAAAAATCTTTCCAATGTAATGAGACTGGCAAAGCCTTTAATTGTAGCTTACTTTTAAGGAAAAATCAGATCATCCATTTAGGAGAAGATCAGTATAAATGAGATGTATGTGGCAAGGTCTTTTTTTTTTTTAACTTTTTAATTTTTTTTTATTTTATAGCTACTTACTTACAGAGTGGCAAGGTCTTTAATCAGAAGCGACAGCTTGTACGCCATCGTAGACTTCATACTGGAGAGAAACCTTACAAGTGTAATGAGTGTGGCAAGAACTTCAGTCAGATGGCAAATCTTGTATGTCATCATAGACTTCACACTGGAGAGAGACCTTACAAGTGTAATGTATGTGGTAAGACCTTCAGTCAGACATCATACCTTTTTTACCATCGTAGACATCATACTGGAGAGAAACCTTACAAGTGTAATGAGTGTGGCAAGACCTTCAATCAAAAGTCATCCCTTACATACCATCATAGACGTCATACTGGAGAGAAACCTTACAAGTGTAATGAGTGTGGCAAGGTTTTTAATCAAAAAGCACACCTTAAATGTCATCATAAAGTTCATACTGGAGAGAAACCTTACAAGTGTAATGAGTGTGGCAAGACCTTCAGTCAGAGGTCATCCCTTACATGCCACCGTAGACTTCATACTGGAGAGAAACCTTACAAGTGTAATGAGTGTGGGAAGAACTTCCGCCAGTATTCAGCCCTTGTAAACCATAAGGCAATTCATACTGGAGAGAAACCTTACAAGTGTAATGAGTGTGGGAAGTCTTTTGGTCGAAATACAACCCTTGTAAATCATAAGGTAGTTCATACTGGAGAGAAACCTTACAAGTGTAATGAGTGTGGCAAGTCCTTTGGTCGAAATACAGCCCTTGTAAATCATAAGGCAGTTCATAGTGGAGAGAAACGTTACAAGTGTAATGAGTGTGGCAAGGCCTTCAGTCAGACGTCATCTCTTACGTACCATCATAGAATTCATACTGGCGAGAAACCTTACAAGTGTAATGAATGTGGCAAGGGTTTTAATCAGAAGATACACCTGGAATGTCATCATAGAGTTCACACTGGAGAGAAACCTTACAAGTGTAATGAGTGTGGCAAGACCTTCAGTAAGATGGCAAGTCTTGTAGGCCACCATAGACTTCATACTGGAGAGAAACCTTACAAGTGTAATGTATGTGGCAAAGATTTTAATCAAAGATCACACCTTGCACCTCATCGTAGACTTCATACTGGAGAGAAACCTTATAAATGTGAAGAATGTAACAAACTTTTCAGAAGCAAATCACAGCTTGAAAGACATAGGAGAATTCATACTGGAGAGAAACCATACAAATGTACGGTTTGTGACAAGGCTTTCAGGCGTAATTCAACCCTGGCAGAACATACTAGAATCCACACAGGAGAGAAACCTTACAAGTGTAATGAGTGTGGCAAAGCCTTTAGGGGGCATTCGACACTTAGTCACCATAAATCAATCCATGGTATAGGGAAACTTTTCTAACGTAATGATTGTTATCAAGTCTTCAGTAATGCGACAGCCATTGCAAATCATTAGAGAATCCATGATGAAGAGAGATCTTACAAATGTAATAAAGGTGACAAATTTTCAGACATCGTTCATCCATTGCAGTTCATTGATATACTGGAGAGAAACTTTACAAATGTTGTGATTGTGGCAAGGTCTGCAGTCAAGCTTCATCTTGGGGTAAACAAGAGAATTCATGTAGGAGAGAAGCCTCACAACGGTTATGACTGTGGCAAAGCCTTTACATTCTCACCTCATTAGACATCAGAGAATCCATACTGGGCAGAAATCTTACAAATTTCGTAAGTGTGGCAAGCTCTTCAGTCCAAGGTCACTTCTTGCAGAACATTGGAAAATTCATTTTTGAGATAATTGTTCCGAATGCAATGAGTCTAGCAAACCATCAAGCATTAATTGATATTAGAGTCGGTTCAGTATTGATATAAGTTTGAATTGACTTAACATTCAGTTCAAGCATTAATTGATGTTATTAATGAGTTTATGTGAAGAAGATTGGTCTTGGCATGTCTGCTCACGCCTGTAATCCCAGCACTTTCGGCGGTCAAAATGGGTAGATGACTTGAGATCAAGAGTTTGAGACCAACCTGGCCGACAGACGTAAGCCTCTTTTCCCAGTTTTTTTTTTTTTCTGAGATGGAGATTCGTTCTTGTTACCCAGACTGGAGTGCAATGGCGGGATCTCGGCTCACCGCAATCTCCGCCTCCTGGGTTCAGGCAATTCTCCTGCCTCAGCCTCCCGAGTAGCTGGGACTATAGACGTGCGCCACGACGCCCAGCTAATTTTTTTGTATTTTTAGTGGAGACGGTGTTTCACCTTGTTGGCCAGGATGGTCTCTATCTCTTGACCTCGTGATCCACCCGCCTTGACCTCCCAAAGTGCTGGGATTACAGGCGTGAGCCACCGCGCCCAGCCTGTTTGTTTTTAACAAAAATTGATAGGGATTTTTAGGGGTATTGAGTTGAATCTAAATCACATTGGGCTTTATAATCATTTAACAGTATTAATTTTTCCAGTGTATCAATCAGGGTTGTTGTGGGCAGGAGACCCCGTAAGTGCCGAGGGAGGAGTCAGAAGCCTGTCTGTTTCCATATAAATAAGAAGAAAATAGAGATAATCGTAGTAGTTATTCATAGGTGATCTTAGTTATTCATAGGTAATCATTAAGATATATACAAATACGTATACTCAGCATAATCTTTTACTAATGCCTCTCAGGTGTCGAAGTGTGAACCTAAGGTGACATTGTGAAAAAAGTGACCCTAAGGCAAAACGCGTTAAGCGCTCTGTCATGCCCGTGTAAGGGCTGCCGGAGGGCACCTTGGCTATGCATCAGCACCAGTGCTGGGAAAGTGCCCGACGTTTAGCAAGCTATGGAAGGAGATGTCGGACCTGTCTCCTTCCTCCCAGGAGCTAGGAGAAAACTGCACTCCCCAGGTTCTTGCAGTGGGCCTGATGGCTGTGAGGGAGGCTCACAGACATCCTGGGGCTTAATGGTCTCTGTGATGCTGTGCTTCAGTGGTCATGTTGCATGTCTACTCTCACATTCCACTTCTGGACCTGGTTCCTCTTTTTCTTAGAAGGTAAAATCAGTAAAAGTAACATAAATATTAGTGTCTTGACAAGTGTGGAAAAGCACTGACTCATGCTCCTTCCCTTGTTTCGGCTTCTTGAGTGTCCTGGGCCCCTACCTATATGACATGTGAGGTACTTTGACCCTATCACTGACCACCAATGCCACGTGCTACCTACCTTGCCCCAGCTGTGTAGTCAGTAAAAGTCAGAGTGTGCGCACCCTCGGGGCCACTGCCGGACTCCGCGCTTTGGCTGGCAGTGGACCCCTGGGCCCAAACTCTCTTACTCTCGACCTCAGTGTCTTGTGACTGTTTCCAGTTCTAGAACTAGAAAGGGGCTCACAGAACCCTGTAGGGCTGGACCCTACATCTGGCGCTCCAACGTGGGTTTCTGTCTTGTGTGAAGGTACGCCTTGAGCGTGGAAGCAGGAGATCTTTCAGTGAGAAATTCTCAGGACTGCAGTTAATAAGCTTGTGGTAAGCTTAAGTGCCTCAGAGGAATCCGGGGTAATCGTGGTACAAGCCAGTACGAAATACTTGGCCTATCTTAATTTTATTAAAATTCTCCTTCAAAAAGGAAGCCCACAGTTTCTTCTGAGAAATTTATTCAGTTGTTGGAGGTTAAGGATCAGTTTTGCCCCTGGTTCTCCATTGAAGGACCTTGAAACTTACGGATTGGGATAAGTTCAGCCGCCATCTTAAAGCGACTCAAAAGGAACAGCCTATTTTTCCTGTTGCAATCTGGTCTATTTGGTCTTCTGTACTGTCCTTAAGTCTGTCCAGACACAGGAAGAGTCCTTGGAGGCCGACTCCTCCTTCCTCTCTTCAGAGGAGGTTGAAGAGGCTCTTGGGTCACTTTCTCCAGAGGACACAGCCGAGATTGAACACACCATTGCTAATATGGAGGTGGACCCAGAATTCACTTTTGTCTCTCCACCTACTCCTAAGCCTTCTGCACCACGTTTTACTGCATCTGATGACCTTATGCGTGAGTTACAGACTTGATTGGCAAAGCTCGATTGAGCAGTCCATGCAACGGCCGTCATGGCCAAAAACTTCCACTGTGTCTCAGCCCTGCTGTAGGGCTCTGAACCATCCATCTAATCAGCCCAGTGATGAAGCTCTCAACTCTGTCCCTCTTCAGGCTTGCTGTAAGGCCCTCAACTCTGTCCTGTGCATCAGGCTTCTCCGCAGCCTGCTCTGTAGTCCATTGGTCAGCCTGGTGTTCAGACCCTCAAAAGACGTGCTCCGCAGGTAGCCGGTTCACAGCCTGGTCCACAGGCCCTTGACAGACATGCATCACAGGTAGCCATGGGTCAGCCTGGTTTAAAGATTCTCAGCCTTTCCTCTCAGCATTCCAATTTCCTTTCTGTTTCTGGTCCAGCCATGATTGTGGTTTGCTCCCAAAAACAACATGTCACATACATAGGTGAGGATGATATGCCACTGATGACAGGTATAACGCAGGCTCGTGAATATGGGGATTTTGAGGCATGGCAGTTTTCCATGGTTTTGCAGCCTCCTATACCTGCTACTCCCGTCCCGGCACCCCCTGGCACTAATCCACCTGCTGTTCTTGCTCTGCAAACCAATGGCGCCTAAGGGCACACAGCCTGACACTCAGGCACCAGTGCCTGTTTCTCAGCAGCCTGTGCCCACTCCTGCTGGTATTCCTGGTATACAAGCTGTCGTCCAGTCAGACCCTCAATCCAGGACAGCTTCAGGTACACATGGCAAATTGGGAAAGCTTTTCTTTTAAATTTCTTAAAGATCTTAAGGAAGCACTCACACAATGTGGAACTAATTCTCCTTGTGTCCGCCCCACTTTAAAAGCTTTGGCAGAGGATAAATGTTTGGTGCCATATGATTGGGTGTGTCTTGGCAAGGTGGTCTTAAAATCTCTATGTGCAGTTTAGAACTTGGTGGGTCGATGCTGTTCAGGAACACATCCACAGAGATCAGGGAGCTAATCCTATCAACATCTCTGCCGATAATCTTTTAGGCATGGGGCAGTGCCCTGCTATCATAAATCAAACTGTTAAATGATGAGGTCATTGGTCAGCTTCATAAATGCTGCCTTGATGGATGGGACAAAATTCAGGATGAAGGTGCACATTGCCGTTGATTTATGCCGGTTAGTCAGGGACTTAATGGACCATATCCAGACGTTACTGCCCGTCTTCACGATGCGGCAGAAAAAGCTATTCCTGATAGTCGTGAACAACACCTAGTTGTGGAACTCATGGCTTGTGAACAAACAAACCCAGACTGTCAGGCAGCAGTTCGCCCAATTAAGGGTAAAGTCTCACCAGGAAGGGATATACTTACCTATATTAAGGCTTTTGAGGGTGTTGAAAGCACCATGCATACGGCAATATTATGCCTCAGGCTATGGCGGGTATTAAAATGGGTGGATAATTCTCTGGTAATTGTTTTCAGTGTGGTCATTTCGGACATATACAAAAGAATTGTTCTGGCCCTTCTGGCTAACACTCTGCACAACGCCAGTCTCAAAGACCAGTGCAGCAAAGGGGTAAAAATACAAATTTATGCCCTAAACGCTGTAAGGGATACCATAGGGCTAATCACTGCCATTCTAAGACATTGACGGCAACCATTTACAACAAAACCAGAACGAGGGAAATGGGAAGAGGGGCCGTCCCCAGGCCCCACAAAACAGTGGGGCATTACAGAATGTTCAGCCTTAGCCTTCTGGGCTGATGAATGCCTTTCCAGGCAGCAGATTTCCACTGCAACTGTTGGTGCCCCAGGAACAAGTGGCACAACCCCCACAAAGATCTCATTACAACACCTGTCCCCCGCTGCTGCACCTGAGACATTTCCTTATTGCCTGGGGAGCCTCCAGTTGCTGTACCTACTGTGTCTTTTGGCCCTTTGCAATTTGGCTCTGTTGACCTTTGACTTGGTCTCTCAAGTCTGAATATAAAAGGCATCCAGGTACGTACTGGTGTTATGGACTGATTGTACTGGGGAAATTCACGTTATCAGCTCTGCTGTTCTTTGTGTGCCTCCACACGGGGGGATTGCATAGCTCCGCTGCTCCTTCTTCCTTACATAGGACTTGGCTCCAGCTCTGAGATAAGAATGGGCGGGTTTGGGAGCGCAGATAACTGTGGTAAACCTGCCTACTGGGCGAGTGTTGTATCTGACAGTCATCCTGTCCTGGTTATATTCAGGGCAAAAAGTTTTCTGGAATGACTGATATGGGGGCTGACTATTCTGTTACTGCCTTGCAAGAGTGGCCTCGTTGGCCTCAAGGAATTACTTCCACCGGTTTAATGGGTGTTGGTCAGGCCTCTGAGGTTTATGACAGCTCTCCCACTTTGAATTGTATAGGCCAAGGGACAGTCGGGTACTGTCTATCTTTTAATCACTCCCAGCCAATCTTTGGGGCTGCGATCTTCTACAACAACGGGGGGCACAAATCTTTTAACACCTGTTTCCTGTAGCCCACAGAGCAGAAACATGTCTAATACGGGCTACGTCCAGGGACAGGATCAGGAAAAGCAGCACAGGGAATTACAGAACCTGTTCAGCCTTATAAGTTTGACACTACCAGTCACGGCTATTCTTAGAAGTGGTCACTATCAGGCCTCCAGATCCCATTCTGCTCACCTGGAAAACAGATAAATTGATCTGGGTCCATCAATGGCTGCTGTCTCAACCTAAACTGGAGGCTCTCCATGTTTTGGTTTCTGAACAGTTAGAGACGGGACACATTGAGGGATCTTTTTCTCCGTGGAAAAAGATCACCTATATTTGTAATTTAGAAAAAATCTGGTAAATGGTGAATGCTAATGATTTAAGAGCTATTAATGCAGTTATTCAACCTATGGCTCTACAACCTGGCCTGCAACTCCCACCGTGATTCCTGAGTATTGGCCTCTTATTATTTGATTGTAAGGATTGTTGTGTTTTTTTTTTTTAATATTCCCCCAGCAGCTCAGGACTTTGAGAAATTTGCCTTAACTGTCCCTGCTCCTAACAGTGTTGGTCCTGTAGCATGATATCGCTGGAGAGTTCTCCCAGTCATTGGTTGGCTGCGTGTTACACCCTTTTCGGGAACAGTTCCCTCAATGCTATATTTTTCATTACCTCGACAGTATCCTTTCTTCTGCTCCAGCATGTTCTGTTTTAATTTACTGTTTCATGGCCATTCAACAGGCTATCACAGAGGCAGGTCTGGTGATTGCCCCTGAGAAAATTCAAACTTCTTTCCCTTTCAATATTTGGGCATACAATTAGAAGAAAAAGTTATTAGACCTCAAAAGGTTCAGCTTAGAAGAAGCCCCTTTAAAACTTTAAATGATTTCCAAAAACTTCTTGGGGATATTAATTGGATTCAGCCCTCCTTGAGAATTCCCACCTATGTTATGTCAAACCTCTTTTCTACTTTATGAGGAAATCCTGACTTATGTAGCAAAAGATCTTTAACTCCTGAGGCAGAGTCTGAGCTGCAGCTAATTGAAAACAAAATCCAATAAGCAGAGATTACTCGGGTTAGTCCCCAGTTACCCTTTGTGTTATTCTCCCACAGAAATTACTCAGAAACAGGATTTGATTGAATGATGTTTTCTTCCACACAGTTTTCTGAGAATGCTTACTGTTTATTTGGACCAAATTTCTGTTCTGATTGCACGGGCTCACACGTTCTTAAAATTTCTAGCCCGGAGCTTTATAGAATTGTTGTTCCCTTAAATAAGAGGTTTACCAGGCTTTCACTCACTGTCACTTGGCACGTAAATTTTGCTAACTTTCCAGGAATAATTGACAATCATTACCCTAATGTTAAGCTTTTTCACTTCCTTAAACTAACGTCCTGGATTCTGCCCAACGTTACTGTACAAGCTCCACTGCCTGAAGCCATGACTGCTTTTACTGATGCTTCCTCAAATGCTCGTGCGACACATACAAGACCACAAGAGTGAGTGGTTTGTACTGGTTCTGCCTCAGCCCAGTGTGCTGAGCTTATAGTGGTTATGATTGTAATTCAGGATTTTCCTGAACCAGTTAATATGTGATACTGTGATATAGCTAACTTAGAGTTGGAACCTGTACACCGCCATCTTATAAAAGACAAAAATGTTTCCATTCTCCTCACAAGGACTGCTAACCTTGGTTTCTGTAAACTGCTTATTTACTTTACAAAAAGGTAAAGCTGCATATTTTCCCTTATCTGTAACTGCCAGAATTGCTAGCCTTTGTTTCCCAGAGTAAGCACCCCCAGATAATTCCATCCTGGCGCCAAGTAAATGAAAATCTATGGATCCCACCCCTACCCAGACGATGTGTAAACAAATGTTAATCTCAGCGTCTGTGAACCCTTAAATAACAATCAGAATAGTCCCCTGGCCCTTGAAATGTCCGGAGCCCCCTCACCGCCATCTCCGCCCAGAAAGTGGTCTGAATCCACTGGCCCTTGGAATGACTGAAGCCCCTCACCCCATCCTCTCCCCTCACCCCTAGGTGATTTTACGGGTATAAAAAGCCTTGTCACCCTGTTTTAAGGGGCCACGGGTTGGAGAGACGTGAGTCCTCCGTGGTCGCCGACAATAAACCCTGCAATTTGGCATACTTTTGTTCTGGTGTTAGCTTTCTGTGCTCAAGTTCGATGCAACAAATATCGTCTCTGATTCAGCCTATGTGGTACATGATGCCTAGAACATGGAGACTGCTCTGATTAAGTTTTTGCCTGATGACGATTTGCTTTCACTTTTTAAAAACAATTCCAGGCTATTCTTCAAGCACGATCTTCCCCTTTCTATATTACTCATATTCGTTCTCATTCTCCTTTGCCAGAGCCTCTGAGGGCAGCCAATGCTAGAGCTGACGCATTAGTCGCTTCTGCAATTGATTTTCATGTGGTAACTCATACTAATGCAGTGAGTTTAAAAAGCAAATTATCCATTACTTGGAAACAAGCTAAATCTACTGCCCATCGGTGTTCTTCTTGTCAGCTTTTAGTTCGACAGCCGCTTTCCTCTGGAGTTAACCCTAGGGGACTTTCTCCTAACACTGTTTGGTAGATGGATGTTACCCATGTTCCCTCCTTGGTAGACTCTCTTTTGTGGGTGTTACTGTTGATACCTTTTCTCATGTAATGTGGGCTACTTGCCAGACAGCACCGCCCACCTCAGCCTCCCGAAAGTGCTGGGATTACAGGTGTGAGCCCCAACACCCGGCTGTATGTTTTATTATTTTTATTTTTTATTTTTTTTGAGACGGAGTTTCGCTCTTGTTGCCCAGGCTGGAGTGCAATGGCACAAACTCGGCTCACCGCAACCTCCACCTCCTGGGTTCAGGCAATTCTCGTGCCTCAGCCTCCCGAGTAGCTGGGATTACAGGCACGCACGACCATGCCCAGCTAATTTTTTGTATCTTTAATAGAGATGGGGTTTCACCATGTTGACCAGAATGGTCTCGATCTCATGACCTCGTGATCCACCCGCCTCGGCCTCCCAAAGTGCTGGGATTACAGGCTTGAGCCACCGCACCCGGCCACTGGCTGTATGTTTTAAATCGCTTTGATCAATGTTTGCAGATTTCATGGTACAAATTTCTAACCTTTTTACATTTATTCCTAAATATTTCTTACTTTAGTTTCTCTAACAAATAGAAGTATTTTTAAAAGTTTCTTTTGAAATTGTTTACTGTTAATGTATGGGAGTTCACCTGATTTTTGGTGCTGATATTGTATTCTGCAAATACAGTGAATGCGTTTATTAGTTCCAGCAGTATCTTGGTTGACTCTGATTTTCTATATAGAAGATTATGTCCTTTACAAACACATATAATTGTACTTCTTTCTTTCTGATTTGGATGAGTTTTATTTCTTTGGCTATTTAATTGCCCCGGCTAAGACAGCCAGTGTTTATTGATACAAGGGGTGAGCGCGTTCTTGGACCATGTGAGATCCTGCAGGAAAAGCATTCCATTTTCTCGGACTGGTTATTTCTGCTGTGGTCGTTTCATTGTTGCAGTAAATTTGTATCTCTGTTTACTTTGTTTAGGATGACTGGATGTTGAATTTTGTAAACTGCTTTTTCTCCATCTATTGAGATGATGTGGTTTTTATCTTTCATTCTGTTAAAGTGACATATCACATTGATTTGCTTGAATATGTGGACCCATCCTTGCATCCCAGAGATAAGTGGCAGTTGAATATCTACAATCCTTTTTATATCCTCTTGAATAGAGTTTTCTAGTACAAGGGATCAACAGAACGTGGAAAAATAGGTATTCTAGAAAATTGCACTGGAATTTCACACTTTAGCAGCGGGGACTGACAATTAGAACGAAGTGTTAAACTAAGCAAGGTCCTGGGTTGTTTGAGTGGATAACGGAAACTGGAAGTTGACATGCAGAACTGTCTAGTACACAGAGGAGGTGAAGGCCAATTTCATACTGCATGACAATAAAGTCAGGGCCCGGAGCGGCGGCTCACACCTGTAATGCTAGCACTGTGAGAGGCTGAGGCGGGTGGATTGCTTGAGGTCAGGAGTTTGAAAACAGCTTGGCCAACATGGTGAAACACCGTCCCAACTAAAATTGGAAAACAATTAGGCAGGCATGGTGATGTATGCCGGTAATTCCAGATGCTTGGGAGGCTAAGGTAGGAGAACTGCTTGAAATTGAGAGTTGGAGGTTACAGTGAGCTGAGATGGAGCCACTGCGCTAAAGCCTGAGTGACCGAGAAAGACTGTCTCAAAACAAACAAGCAAACAAAAAAGTTTTTATGTTAATAATTAGTAAGAATAAGCCGCATTGTCCCTTCTTTTTTTTTTTTTTTTTTTTTTTTGAGACGGAGGCTCACTCCCTTGCCCAGGCTGAAGTACAGAGGCACCATCTCAATGCGGTGTAACCTTCGCCTCCTGGGTTCAAGCAGTTCTCCTGTCTCAGCCTTCTGAGTAGCTGGGACTACAGGTGCCTGCCACGATGCCCAGCTAATTTTTGTATTTTCAGTAGAGATGGGGTTTCACCTTGTTGATGAGGCTGGTCTTGAACGCCTAACCTCAGGTGGTCCACCTGCCTCAGTCTCCCAAAGTGCTGAGATTACAGGTGTGAGCAGTCACTCCTGGCTTATTTTCCCTTGTTGTGGAATGATAAAGTAACTTTCCTTGAAGTGTATCAGTCCGTAACCAATCAAGTTGCGGAAACCTATGCACTGGTCTTGAATGGAAAATGCGGTGATTCTGATAAAGCTCCTTTGTCTTTCCCTCTGCCTGTGAAACCTTAATGTCTGTACTTTGGAATGCTGATCTCATTTATTTGGAGTTGATATTTCTAGGTGGCTGTCTTCAAACTTTGTGTTCACATAAACTCTATACTTAATCATATATTCTAAATTCTGTTATTTACTACTGACATCAGTTTCTGTTGGATTGTAGGAGCCTCACCAGAGAGGGTGCCTGTCACCATGTTGTGAAACTCACACTTTTCAAAAAGACATGGGTTAGGATTTTTTCCTCTCCCTCGGGATGAGCTGACACACATGGTCACCTCCATTACTACATGGAGCTAGGATGAACATGTGTGACTAAGGGTGTTGTCACATCCTCTTACTTGAGGACTTACTAGTGTTTACCTTGAAAACATGTACTTAATGCCTTGTATAGAACAGGGAAGTTTCCTTCTCTCTTGTCAACCTCTTAGCTCTTTGCCTATTTTCCATTGTATTCTGGTCTAAGGTTTACTAATAAAGTAGTTTTTATTTCTTTCTCTATATCGTCATTTGGGGGAAGATGTTTTTGTTTTCAGTTATATTTTCTCAACCTTTAAAAAGTGAAGTAAACAGTATTTCTTGGGCCAAGGACGGTGGCTTATGCCTGTAATACCAGTGAGCCCAGATCTTGCCGCTGCACTCCAGCCCGGACAACAGAGGAATATTCTGTCTCAAAACAAAACAAAACAAAAAAAGGCGCGGTGGCTCACGCTTATAATCGTAAGCACTTTGGAAGGCCGAGGCAGTCAGATCACGAGGTCAGGAGTTCGAGAACAGCCTGGCCAACACAGTGAAACCCCGTCTCTACCACAGATACAAAAATTAGCTGGACGTGGTGGTGGGCGCCTGCAATTCCAGCTACTCCGGAGGCTAGGGCAGGAGAATCGCTTGAACCTGTGAGGCAGAGGTTGCAGTGAGCCAAGATCGCGCCACTGCACCCCCGCTCCCTACGCCGGGCGACAAAGCTAGACCCTGTCTCAGAAAAGCCAAAAATAAAAAGGAAAGAAAAAAGTAAATTAAAAAAAGAGAGGGCCGGGCGCGGTGGCTCACGCCTGTAATCCCAGCACTTTGGGAGGCCGAGGCGGGTGGATCACGAGGTCAAGAGATCGAGACCATCCTGGTCAATATGGTGAAACCCCGTCTCTACTCAAAATACAAAAAAATTAGCTGGGCATGGTGGCGCGTGCCTGTAATCCCAGCTACTCGGGAGGCTGAGGCAGGAGAATTGCCTGAACCCAGGAGGCGGAGGTGAGCCGAGATCGCGCCATGGCACTCCAGCCTGGGCAACAAGAGCGAAACTCCGTCTCAAAAAAAAAAAGAAAAAAGAAAAAAGAAAATAATAGATGTCTTTCACAAATGTGCTGGGACAACTAACTGCATATCCACATGGAAAAGTATAATGTTGGATCCCTATGTCACACCATCAATTTTATTTTAAAAAGGTACAAGAGAGCGAGAGAGAGAGAAGGAAGGGAGTACAGCGGGAAGGTGTGTTACTGTGTCTCCCAGGCCGGCCTGGACCCCGGGGTTCAGCAATCCTCCGGCCGTTGCTTCCTGAGTAGCTGGGACCTCAGTCTCCCGCCCTCATGGTCTCATACTGTGTTCAAGCAGCAGGTAGTGACCTCACTCCTCCCAGGCGGTGGCGTTCGGGAAATCTCTGAAGCTGAGCTCGGGGTGAACTCTCCCGGGCGAATGGAGAGTAGAAAGGGAAAGGATTTCTATTACGTTCTGTGGGCGTCAGCAGGAAAACTACTTTCCGCCCAGACAGGGCTTTGCATTTCACATTGTCTAAAAGGCATCCCCTTTCTAGACAATTCCAGGACTTTTGACTCATGTGTCAGCCTTCCCGGCCTCCAAAACCCGAGAAACAGGCGCTGGGAGCGAGGCTGAGAGAGACTTGTGTCGGCCGGCCCCGCCCTCTGCTGGTTCTGAAGGGCAAGGTCTCTCCGCCTAGCGCCCCGCCCCCACCGCGCCTAGGCCCCGCCCCCACCGCGCCTAGGCCCCGCCCACCTCCCTGCGGGCCTCGCCCAGGCCTCGCTTAACCCGGAAGCGCATCTCGCGAAATGAGGGACCCTCCGGGACGCGTGAGTTTCGCTCTGTATTGCGTTAATGCTCCGCTTCCCAGGTTCCCGGCGCTTCTGTACCTGGGACTTGGGGTCTCCACGGAGCTGGAAATTCTCACCTATCTTCCTTCAGCCGGAGCAAATTGAGACGTTTCCGTGAGAGTCCGGGGGTCGCTTCCTTTTTGGTTTAAAGTCGCTCTCAGGCTTGCCCCGTCCCGGTTTTTCTGTTATAGGGCACTGTATACACTTCCTATCGCGTAGTTTTCCTGCTCAAAACCTTTTTCTGACCCCTCCTGCCCCACGCTTATTAAAGTCCTCACCCAACAGGTGGATTCCCACCCTGGGCGCCTCCCATCCTGGCCCTCGTCGGCCCCACGAGGGCAGCGCTGCGGCTCCAGTCAGGGGCAGGCCGCGTCCTCTGCATGGTCCTGGGATCCTGCAGACCCCACCCTTGTCCTAAGGCGCCGTCGCCCCCACAGCTCCCTCCTCGTGAGGGGCCCTGCTGCTCCCCAGATCTCCCCTCCTCAGTCACTACTTCCCCTGAGCCCGACTTGGGGAGGTGCCCGGGGCCTGTCCTGTGACACGGGGTGGCCTTGCCTGTCCAGCTCCGGCCCCTGTAAAAAATGTGCTTCTCCGGATGCAGGCGACTTACTTCAAACCCTCCTGTGATTGTGGGGGCCCACGGAAATCAGGAGACAGCAGTAGAAAACCTGAGACAGAGAAAAGAGGAATGAGAAACACCCATAACAGATGGGAAAGTAGAGAATGGGTGAGGGATTTGCAAGAGACAGCAAAAGTGAAAAAATAAAAGGAGGAGAAAAGCAAGTGGAGAAATGTAGAGAAAAGCGAGATGTACAGAGAGATGAAGGACAGCAAGGCAGGGATGGGGCAGCAAAGGGGGAGGCTCATGAGAGTGAGGGAGACGAGGAGGGATTTGGAGCCAGGACAGACAGAGCAGAGTGGTGCTGGTGGCAAGAACAGAGGGAGCCACAGCAGGGAGGACACCTGGGGATGTAGGGTGCCAGAGAGTGGGGACCGGGGTATATCAGGGAGGAATTTAACGGAGGGTAGAGGAGGTTCAGAGATGGAAGAAGAAGCAGAAATATATGGAGATAGAGGACGACTGGGGAGAAGGAGCAATAAGAGGTTAAATAAGTTGGCCGAGCGCAGTGGCTCACGCCTATAATCCCAGCACTTTGGGAGGCCGAGGCGGGTGGATCACGAGGTCAAGAGATCGAGACCATCCTGGTCAACAAGGTGAAACCCCGTCTCTACTAAAAATACAAAAATTAGCTGGGCATGGTGGTGCATGCCTGTGGTCCCAGCTACTTGGGAGGCTGAGGCAGGAGAATTGCTTGAACCCAGAAGGCGGAGGTTGCAGTGAGCCGAGATTGTGCCATTGCACTCCAGCCTGGGTAACAACAGCAAAACTCCATCTCAAAAAGAAAGAAAAGAAACAAGGTTTCACTATGTTTCCCAGGCTGGTCTCAAACTCCTAGGGTCAAAGGATCCTCCTGAGTTTTTGTTTGTTTGTTGAGATGGAGTTTCGCTCTTGTTGCCCAGGCTGGAGTGCAATGGCTTGATCTCAGCTCACTGCAACCTCATCCTCCTGGGTTCTAGCGATTCTCCTGCCTCAGCCTCCCAAGAGGCTGTGATTACAGGGGCCTGCCACCACAACTGGTTAATTTTGTCGTTTTAGTAGAGATGGTGTTTCTCCATGTTGGTCAGGCTGGTCTCAAAACCCCAACCTCAGATAATCCACTCACCTCGGCATCCCAAAGTGCTGGGATTGTAGGCGTGAGCCATTGCACCTGGCCGGCCGTAGCCTCTCATTTTTTCCTCCCAAAATACTGCGATTACAAGGAGGAGCAGGAGCCACCGTGCCTGGCCAACATAGTGTCTTTTTTTTGTTTGCGTGTTTGTTTGAGGCAGAGTTTCGCTCTTGTTGGCCAGACCGGAGTGCAATGGTGCGATCTCAGCTAACCACAACCTCTGCCTCCCGGGTTCAAGCGATTCTCTTCCCTCAGCCTCCCGAGTAGCTGGGATTATAGACAAGCAATACCACACCTAGCTATTTTTTTAGTAGAAGGCTGAGGCAGGAGAATCGCTTGAACCCAGGAGGCAGAGATTGAAATGAGCCGAGATTACAACATTGCACTCCAGCCTGGGCAACAAGAGCAAAACTCGCCTCAAAAAAGAATGGGGCAGGAAAAGAGAGGGGCATAAAATAAGCAGAAACTCAGCAGGAAATGCAGAACGAAAAAGAGTGTAGGAATGAGGGTCCCACAGGGTCGTGGGGTGAGCCTCATGCTGTGCTGAGGCGCAGGATCCGAGAAATAAAGAGACGGGACACAGAAGTACAAGGAAAACGCAGCTGGGCTCGGGGGGCCACGCCACTTATAAGCGGAGTCAGGCAAGGCCCCGAATGTCCAGAAGCATGAGTATTTCTTGTGTATAGATTAGGGGACAGGGCAGTGAGTGAAATCATCTTTAAGGAGAGTGATAGGGTCGTGAGCAATAAAACAAGGAGTCCACCCCCATTAGGTCACCTAGGCCAGGAGGTGGACAGTGCACAGCAAGGGGCCCGTTCCCATGAAGGCAAGGGCCGTGTGCAGTAAGAGGTCCACCCCCATTAGGTCACCGAGGCTTGAAGGTGGGCCGTGCGCAGTGAAGAGGGTGCAGTGTGCAATACTTCTATCTATGGGAAACTACTTCTAAGAAGATTTATAGGAGGATGCTTTAAGTCACATAGCAGTGACAGAGCTGTCAGGGTTACCGCCACCTGCTGGCAGCTTCCAATAGGTTTTATGGGAAGATGCTTTTCAAGCAGCACAGTAGCAAGAGCTGATAAAATTCACAGTCACCAAGGTGGATTGCCGGTCTGAGGGCAGCCTCCCACAAGAACTGGAGCAAGGTCCTACAACTCCTTATCAGGAGGAGTGGCTCTCGCCCCAAGCCTGCCATACAGCGGATATCCTTACGATACTGAACGCTGCCGCCTGGACCATGGATTCTTGTCCTGGCATAACTGTATTTCCCTTAAATCATGCTCTGCACTGCGTCTGCTCTAGGCATTCCTCTGATTATAAACTGCTTATTCCTTAATTCCTGCTCTGTACTGTGTCCTCTCTAGGCATTCCTCCAATATGAACTAAGATATAAGTATAGGTATATATGTAGGGAAATATTCTTTAGGCACTCATACTATCAACTATTATATGATTATATATAGAGGATTAGATAAAGGGATTCTTCAAGCCCTAATTCTATAAACTAATATATGATTATGTAAAGGATTATTATTTTGGTTTTTTTTTTTTGAGATGGAGTTTCGCTCTTGTTACCCAGGCTGGAGTGCAATGGCGCAATCTCGGCTCACCGCAACCTCCGCCTCCTGGGTTCAGGCAATTCTCCTGCCTCAGCCTCCCGAGTAGCTGGGATTACAGGCACGCGCCAACACGCCCAACTAATTTTTTGTATTTTTAGTAGAGACGGGGTTTCACCATGTTGACCAGAATGGTCTCGATCTCTTGACCTCGTGATGCACCCGCCTCAGCCTCCCAAAGTGCTGGGATTACAGGCGTGAGCCACCGCGCCAGACCCTGTAAAGGATTATATCAAAGGAAATAGCTGAGTAGTAACACTATAAATTGAGATATTCCTCAGGCCCTCACTGTGCCAGGGTTCTGCTTAGCTCTCATTCCTCAGTGCCTGTATGGGGGGTTACCCACAGAGAGAAGGTGAGAAAGAGCTGGGTGCAGAATGAGGGAGGGAAACAGTAATGAAAATGAGGGGGGCCTGTGCGTGCAGCTGAGCGCTGAGTTGACTGGATGTGATGATTAAGTTATGACGTGTTGCTCTCTCTCTTTATAACATAATAAATTTAATTTTTTTCAAACTACCGATGAGAATGAAAGCTGCCAAACTCCTCTCTCCAAGTGTGGCGCATTTTAGAATCATGGTGTCAGAGGCTAGCTTCTCTTTGAAACCTCTGTTCAGCCAGAGGACAGTGATGGGATTCATTCGTCGTGTATCACCCTCTTCCCTTACCATGGGTGGGGTGGGGAGTAGGGCACTGAAGTAGAGGAAGAAGTGACTGAGTCTGTTACTACGTGACACCTAATAAAAAAGAATGTTAAATGTGCTTTTGGGTCGGGCGCAGTGGCTGCTGCCTGTAATCCCAGCACTTTGGGAGGCTGAGGTGGGTGGATCACCTGAGGTACAGAGTTCAAGAACAGCCTGACCAACATGGAGAAACCCCATCTTTACTAAAATTACAAAAGTGTAGCGTGGCATGGTGGCGAATACCTGTAATCCCAGCTACTCAGGAGGCTGGGGCATGAGAATCACTTCAAGCCAGGAGGTGGAGGTTGCTGTAAGCTGAAGTCGCATCATCGCAAGCCAGCGTGGCAATAAAAGTAAAACACCATCTCAAAAAAAAAAAAAAGTAGAGGGGCCGGGCGCGGTGGCTCACGCCTGTAATCTCAGCACTTTGGGAGGCCGAGGCGGGTGGATCACGAGGTCAAGAGATCAAGACCATCCTGGTCAACAAGGTGAAACCCCGTCTCTACTCAAAATACAAAAAAAAATTAGCTGGGCATGGTGGTGTGTGCCTGTAATCCCAGCTACTCAGGAGGCTGAGGTAGGAGAGTTGCCTGAACCCAGGAGGCGGAGGTTGCGGTGAGCCGAGATCGCGCCATTGCACTCCAGCCTGGGTAACAAGAGCGAAACTCCGTCTCAAAAAATAAAAAAGTACAGTACTTTTGTTCTCATTTTGTAATGAGTTTCCTTTTTTCTCCTTCCTCCCATTTCATTAGTTGTTTTTTATTTTTTAATTTTCTTTTTTTTTTTTTTTTGAGATGGAGTTTTGGTCTTCTTGCCCAGACTGGAGTGCAGTGGTGAAATCTTGGCTCACCACAACCTCCACCCCAGGGGTTCAAGCGATTCTCCTGCCTCAGCTCTTGAGTACCTGGGATTACAAGTGTACACCACCATGCCCAGCTAGTTTTGTATTTTCGGTAGAGACTGGGTTTCTTAGTCTTGGTCAGGCTGGTCTCAAACTCCTGACCTCAGGTGATCTGCCTGCCTCAACCTCCCAAAGTGTTGGATTACTGGCTTGAGCCACTGCTCCTGGCCTTTAACTTTTATTTTTATTTTTTGGAGACGCTGATACTGTTGCCCAGGCGGGAGTGCAGTGGCAGGATCACAGCTCACTGGAGCTGCAACCTCATGGGCTCAAGCGATTTTCCCGCCTCAGCCTCCGCCTCCACAGTAGCTGGGACCACAGGCATGCCCCACTAGGCCTGGCTAATGTTTATTTATTTATTTATAAGTAAATAATACAAATATATATATATATATATATATATATATATATATATATTTTTTTGAGACTCTGTCACCCAGACTGGAGTGCAGTTGCACAATCTTGCCTCACTGCAACCTTCGCCTCCCGTGTTCAAGCAATTCTCCTTCCTCAGCCTTCTGAGTAGCTGGGACTGTAGGCGTGCACCACCACACTCAGCTAATTTTTCAATTTTTTGTAGATATGGGGTTTCTCCAGGGTGGTGAGCTTGGTCTCAAACTCCTGACCTCAAGCCCTCTGCCCGCCTTGGCCTCCCAGCATACTGGGATTACAGGCATGAGCCACCTCACCCAGCCAGGTGCTTGTATTTTTTCCAGAGACTTAGTTTCACCATGTTGGTCAGGCTGGTCTCAGTCTCTTAACCCCAAGTGATCTGCCTGCCTGGGCCTCCCCAAATGTTGGGATCACAGGTGTGAGCCACTGTGCTGTGTCCTCGATTTGAGTTTCTGATTAGCCTTTCCAAAGACAGCAGTCAGATACACATCTATGTCAGGGAGTGGATGGGTGGCTTTGAATAAAAGGGAGTCCGGTTTCCTAAGCAGGTCCCAGCTTGGCTTTTCCCTTTTGCTTGTGATTTTGGGGCCCCAAGTTTTATTTTCCTTTCACGTACCCCAACCTTCACCCCACCTCTGGTCCACCTTGCCTGTTCTTGAGATTAGTTTTGTGGCTTTGCCATCCACTGTCTGGATCCTGGGGAGAAGAAGGCCCAAAGGGCAGAGCAGAGCCGAAATGCGTGACTGCACTGGGCTCGCCGCTCCATGTAGAGCTCCGCCCTGGCCTCACATTAGAGTGCAGAGGCATTTTGCAAATAGAACATTCTTCTGCTTTACCAGAGATTCTTATTCTTTTTTTTTTTTTTGAGACGGAGTTTCGCTCTTGTTACCCAGGCTGGAGTGCAATGGCGCTATCTCGGCTCACCGCAACCTCCGCCTCCTGGGTTCAGGCAATTCTCCCACCTCAGCCTCCTGAGTAGCTGGGATTACAGGCACGCGCCACCATGCCCGGCTAATTTTTTGTATTTTGAGTAGAGACAGGGTTTCACCTTGTTGACCAGGATGGTCTCGATCTCTTGACCTCGTGATCCACCCGCCTCGGCCTCCCAAAGTGCTGGGATTATACGCGTGAGCCACCGCGCCCGGCCCTGTTGGGGTGGAACCCACCCTCAGTAATACCGACAGTGTCACAGGTGATAGTAATCTGTGTGCAGCGCTGAGCGTCAAGGCTCTGTGTCCTCCGTTTCTGAGGGCTGAGCTCAGCCTGTGATCTGCAGATAGGGGAGGGGTTGTGCTCTGGATGGGGTTTGGTCAGGCCTGGGCTGTGCCCTGAAGGGGAGCTCAGTCCAGCCCAGCTCCCCACTGCTGCCTGGTGTGTGGGGCTTCTCCAGGAGGGGAGTGAGATCTGAAGACCAGGGTGAAACATACACTTGCAGGTCTTCCTGTGGGACTTTTGGTTTTTTTTTAACTTTATTTTATTTATTTATTTATTTTTACATGAAGACAATTTATTTTTTTTCTTTTTTTTTTAAATTGCATTTTAGGTTTTGGGGTACATGTGCAGAACATGCAAGATAGTTGCATAGGTACACACGTGGCAGTGTGTTTTGCTACCTTCTTCCCCTTCTCCCACATTTGGCATTCTTTCCCAGGCTATCCCTCCCCCGCTCCCCCCTCCGCTGTCCCTCCCCTATTCCCCCCAGGAGACCCCACTGTGTGGTACTCCCTTCCCTGTGTCCATGTGTTCTCATTTTTTATCACCCGCCGCTATGAGCGAGAATATGCGGTATTTCATTTTCTGTTCTTGTGTCAGTTTGCTGAGAATGATGTTCTCCAGATTCATCCATGTCCCTACGAAGGACATGAACTCATCGTTTTTGATGGCTGCATAATATTCCATGGTGTATATGTGCCACATTTTCCCAGTCCAGTCTATCATCGATGGGCATTTGGGTTGGTTCCAGGTCTTTGCTATTGTAAACAGTGCTGCAATGAACATTCGTGTGCACGTGTCCTTATAGTAGAACGATTTATAGTCCTTTGGATATATACCCAGTAATGGGATTGCTGGGTCAAATGGAATTTCTATTTCTAGGTCCTTGAGGACTTGCCACACTGTCTTCCACAATGGTTGAACTAATTTACACTCCCACCAGCAGTGTAAAAGTGTTCCTATTCCTCCACATCCTCTCCAGCATCTGTTGTCTCCTGATTTTTTTTTTTTTTTG
>CM052668.1:37419555-37436210 GCA_028533165.1 Leontopithecus rosalia
CCGTGCAGAAGCTGTGGAGTTTGATTAGGTCCCATTTGTCTATTTTGGCTTTTGTTGCCAATGCTTTTGGTGTTTTGGTCATGAAGTCCTTGCCTACTCCTATGTCCTGGATGGTTTTGCCTAGATTTTCTTCTAGGGTTTTTATGGTGCCAGGTCTTATGTTTAAGTCTTTAATCCATCTGGAGTTAATTTTAGTGTACGGTGTCAGGAAGGGGTCCAGTTTCTGCTTTCTGCACATGGCTAGCCAGTTTTCCCAACACCGTTTATTAAACAGGGAATCCTTTCCCCATTGCTTGCTTTTCTCAGGTTTGTCAAAGATTGGATGGTTGTAGATATGTTGTGTTGCCTCCAATGCCTCTGTTCTGTTCCATTGGTCTATATGTCTGTTTTGGTACCAGTACCATGCTGTTGAAGACAATTTATTAACAGAAAATATGTTGAGGAGTCTTGTACACAGATGACGACCACGGCGACCCCCTTCCTGTGGGTGCTGGCAGAGGGGATGGGGGTGACATCCTCAATCTGCCCGATCCTCATACCCGAGCAGGAAAGGGCTCTGAGGGCTGACTGGGCTCCAGGTCCAGGGGTCTTGGTTCTATTTCCTCCTGTGGCCCGGAGTTTGATGTGTAGGGCAGTGATGCCCAGCTCCTTGCACTTCTGGGCCACCTCCTGGGCAGCCAACAAAGCAGCAGACGGCGAGGATTCATCTCGGTCTGCCTTCACCTTCATCCCACCAGTCACATGGCAGGTGGCTTCCTTGCCGGAAAGATCAGTGACATGGAAAAAAGTGTCAATGAAGGATGCGAAGATACGGCAGACACGAGATACATTCTCTCCTTCAGCCACCTGAGGTCCAGGGCTGATGACGTGTTCTTCCTTCTTTTCCTTCCCCTTTAAAGGTGTCAATTCTGCACGTAGTCTCCAATTTTTTATTTTTGTTTTTATTTATTTATTTATTTATTTTTTTGAGACGGAGTTTCGCTCTTGTTACCCAGGCTGGAGTGCAATGGCCCGATCTCGGCTCACCGCAACCTCCGCCTCCTGGGTTCAGGCAATTCTCCTACCTCAGCCTCCCGAGTAGCTGGGATTACAGGCACGCGCCACTGGGCCCAGCTAATTTTTTGTATCTTTAGTAGAGACAGGGTTTCACCGTGTTGACCAGGATGGTCTCGATCTCTTGACCTCGTGATCCACCCATCTCCACCTCCCAAAATGCTGGGATTACAGGTGTGAGCCACCACGTCTGGACGTGGACTTTCTTATCTCTGCATGATCTCTAGTGCAGGGGGCAGCAGAGGCCCATCTTTCTACAGGGTGAGGTCTCTTCCATGTGTGTTTTTCTCACAGGAAGGGAGTGAGTGGTTTCTAACATGAAATCTTAAATTCTTTTCACATACAGGATTGATTTCTAAAGACTCATTTGAGGAAGCAACTCAGAAGAGGAAAGAAAAGGAGCCAGGCATGGCTCTTCCTCAGGTAAAGTGACGCTCCTCGGTGGGTTCATCTGTCTCTTTCCTTCTACAATGCCAGGTATTGTAGCAGCTAGTCTGTTTTGAGTCTGAAGCGTCCTGCCTGACATGTTGGCTCGCACTCACCCGTGCCTTCCTCAGTTCCTGTCATCTGCTCTGAGATTCCATCTCCTGGGACCCAGTGACATGAACTCAGGAAGAAACTCCACTGGGCTTGGTCATGGGAAGGGCTGACATCCAGACCTGGATGGACACAGGGTGTGGGCCCCACGGTGTCAGTGCTGCTTGGAAGGCTGGATTATTCTGGGCCACAGATGTATGTTAGCTCTTTGTGGATGAGATCTTAGAAACCACATATGAAGCACACAGGGCCGGGCGCGGTGGCTCACGCCTATAATCCCAGCACCTTGGGAGGCCGAGGCGGGTGGATCACGAGGTCAAGAGATCGAGACCATCCTGGTCAACATGGTGAAACCCCGTCTCTACTAAAAATCTAAAAATTAGCTGGGCATGGTGGCGCGCGCCTGTAGTCCCAGCTACTTGGGAGGCTGAGGCAGGAGAATTGCTTGAACCCAGGAGGCGGAGGTTGCGGTGAGCCGAGATTGTGCCATTGCACTCCAGCCTGGGTAACAACAGCGAAACTCCGTCTCAAAAAAAAAAAGAAAGAAACACATAGGTTAATGTGCACAGATGTCTGGTAAATTCTGGAAAAGGAGACCAGTAAGAGGAGCTATTTTGTAACTGATTTGGTAATGCAGTGGAAGCCATAGTGGTAGATCAACATGTCTCTGACTCCAAACTTCTTTTCTTAAGAGACATGTTTTCGGTCTGGGTACGGTGGCTGATGCCTGCAGTCCCAGTACATTGGGAGGCCGAGGCGGATGGATCACTAAAGCTCAGGAGTTCGAAAGCAGCCAACATGCTGAAACCTCATCTCTACTAAAAATTCAAAAATTAGCTGCGTGTGGTGGCACATGGTGGTAATCTCAGCTACTCAGGAGGCTGACACAGGAGAATCACTTGAACTCAGAAGGTGGAGGTTGCAATAAGCTGAGATTGTGCCACTGCACTCCAGCCTGGGCGACAGACAGACTGTCTTAATAAAAAAAAAAAGGAAGGCCGGGCGCGGTGGCTCAAGCCTGTAATCCCAGCACTTTGGGAGGCCAAGGCGGGTGGATCACGAGGTCAGGAGATCGAGACCATTCTGGTCAACATGGTGAAACCCCATCTCTACTAAAAATACAAAAAAATCAGCTGGGCATGGTGGCGCGTGCCTGTAATCCCAGCTACTCAGGAGGCTGAGGCAGGAGAATTGCCTGAACCCAGGAGGCGGAGGTTGCAGTGAGCCGAGATTGCGCCATTGTACTCCAGCCTGGGTAACAAGAGCGAAACTCCGTCTCAAAAAAAAAAAAATGGTCAGCAGGGTGGCTCAAGCCTGTAATCCCAGCACTTCAGGAGGTCCAGACAGGCAAATCATGACCTCAGGAGTTCAAGATCATCCTGGCTAACAGAGTGAAATGCCGTCTCTACTAAAAATAAAAAAAAAAATTAGGCCAGGCGCGGTGGCTCACACCGATAATCCCAGCTCTTTGGGAGGCTGAGATGGGTGGATCACAAGGTCAAGAGATCGAGACCGTCCTGGTCAACATGGTGAAACCCCGTCTCTACTCAAAATACAAAAAATTAGCTGGACATGGTGGCGTGTGCCTGTAGTCCCAGCTACTCAGGAAGCTGAGGTGGGAGAATTGCCTGAACCCAGGAGGTGGAGGTTGCGGTGAGCCGAGATCGCGCCATTGCACTCCAGCCTGGGCAACAGAGCTACACTCCATTTCAGAAAAAGAGAGAGAGAGAAAAGGTGTTGCCTTGTGACCCAGGACTGGAGTACAATGGCACAATTCTAGTTTATAGCAGCCTTGAACTCCTGGGTCCAAGTCCTCTACGCTTTACCCTCCCAAAGAGCTAGATTGATAGGCATGTGTTGAAACATGCAGCAGCTAATTCTTTCTTTCTTTTTTTAGACAGTCTTGCTCTGTCACCCAGGCTGGAGTGCAATGGTGCGATGTCAGCTCACTGCAACCTCCACCTCCTGGGTTCAAGCGATTCTTCTGCCTCAGCCTTCTAAGTAGCAGGGATTACAGGTGCCTGCTACCACAGCCCACTAATTTTTGTATCTTTAGTAGAGACAGGGTTTCACCATGTTGGCAAGGCTGGTCTCGATCTTCTAACCTCGTGATCTGCCCACCTCTGCCTCCCGAAGTGCTGGGATTAGAGGCAGGAGCCACCATGCCAGGCTGGTCTCAAACTCTTAACCTCGAGTGATCTGCCCGCCTTGGCCTACCAATGTATTGGGATTATAGGCATAAGCCACCCTGCCTGGTCGTGTGTTTACTTTTTGTTTGTGAATTTTTAATATTGTCCATAAAACCAAGACTTCTACAGTGACTTTGGGGATCTTGAAATCTTTCGGGGGTAAATACAATAAAATGCAGCAATAGAGAAGAAATGTTCAAAAATACCTTAAGGTGGGTTTCTCCGAACAGTCTGTGATGAAACGGATACTTCATTTCTCTTTCCTCATTTACTGTGAAGCTGGTAACTCACTCCTCCATAATGTTTTATTGAAATGTGTTTTTCATTTTAGGGACGCTTGACTTTCAGGGATGTGGCTGTAGAATTCTCTTTGGCGGAGTGGAAATGCCTGACCCCTGCTCAGAGGGCTTTATACAGGGACGTGATGTTGGAGAACTACAGGAACCTGGAGTCTGTGGGTGAGGAAAATGTCCCTCCAGACACGAGGAATCTGCCCTTGTCTATCTTGACTCGTCCTGGTTTTATATTTCTTTCCTTTTTTTTTTTTTTTTGAGGCGGAGTTTTGCTCTTGTTACTCAAGCTGGCAATGGCGCGATCTCGGCTCACCGCAACCTCCACCTCCTGGGTTCAAGCAATTCTCCTGCCTCAGCCTCCTGAGTAGCTGGGAGTACAGGCGCGTACCACCATGCCCAGCTAATTTTTGTATTTTTAGTAGAGACAGGGTTTCACCTTGTTGACCAGGATGGTCTCGATCTCTTGACCTCGTGACCCACCTGCCTCGGCCTCCCAAAGTGCTGGGATTATAGGCGTGAACCACCACGCCTGGCTGGTTTTATATTTCTTTTTGTGATTTTGCCCCATACATTATCCTTTTTTGTTTGTTTGTTTCTGAGACAGTGTCACTCTTGTCCAGGGTGGAGTGCAGTGGTGGGATCTCACCTCACTGCAACCTTTGCCTCCCGGGTTCAAGCTATGCTCCTGCCTCAGCCTCCCAAGTAGCTGGGATTACAAGCCTGTGCCACCATGCCCAGCTAATTTTGTATCTTGAGTGGAGACGAGGTTTCTCCATGTTGGTCAGGCTGGTCTCGAACTCCTGACCTCAGTTGATCCACCTGACTTGGCCTCCCAAAGTGCTGGGATTACAAGCCAGAGCCACCATGCTCTGTATATGCTTTACATATGCTTGGCCTCTGTACGTGCTTTACATGTACAGCCTGCCAGATTGCTGGGATTACAGGCATGAGCCACTGTGCCCAGTCTTCCATGGAATCTTTAGTGATTTCCAAATAGCAGATGATATCTTCTGTGAACACAGAGCATTTAACTTTTTCTTTCCCACTGCTTGGCATTTATTTCTTTTTCTTGTGTCTAATTTCTTCAGTCAGGGTTCCAGTAACATGCTGAGTAGAAATAGCAAAAGCAGGCTTCTTAGTCTCTTTCCTGATCTTAGAGGAAGAGATTTTAGGCTTTCGCCATCCACTGTGATGGTAACTATGGGCTTCTCCTAAATGGTCTTTATTATGTTGAGGTGGGTTTCTTGTATTCTGTGTGTATTGAGTGTTTTTATTTCAAAGTAATGTTGTCTCCGGGAGCAGTGGCTTACGCCTGTAATCCCAGCACTTTGGGAGGCTGAGGCAGGTGGATTGCTTGAGGTCAGGAGTTCAAGACCAGCCTGGTCAACATGGTGAAACCCCATCTCTATTAAAAATAATAATAATAGGCCGGGCACGGTGGCTCAAGCCTGTAATCCCAGCACTTTGGGAGGCCGAGGCGGGTGGATCACGAGGTCAAGAGATTGAGACCATCCTGGTCAACGGGGTGAAACCCTGTCTCTACTCAAAATACAAAAAATTAGCTGGGCATGGTGGCGCACGCCTGTAATCCCAGCTACTCAGGAGGCTGAGGCAGGAGAATTGCCTGAACCCAGGAGGCGGAGGTTGCGGTGAGCGGAAATTGCGCCATTGCACTCCAGCCTGGGTAACGAGCGAAACTCCGCCTCAAAAAATAAAAAATAAAAATAAAAATAAAAAATAATAATGTTGTCTTTTTGATTTTCAGTAGTTTGTTTATAATGTGTTTCTTCGATGGTGTGCTGGGGTTCATTCAGAAAGTGGTGATCTTAGCATGTATTTCAGGGTTTTGTTTTTTTTTTAGGCAGAGTCTTCCTCCGTCACCAGGCACCAGGCTGGAGTGCAATGGCGCGATCTCGGTTCACTGCAACCTCTGCCTCCTGGGTTCAAGCAATTCTCCTGCCTCAGCCTCCAGAGTAGCTGGGACAACAGGCACGCACTACCACGCCCAGCTAATTTTTGTATTTTTAGTGGAGATGGAGTTTCACTATGTTGACCAGGATGGTCTCAATCTCTTGACCTTCTGATCCACCTGCCTCGGCCTCCCAAAGCGCTGGGATTACAGGCTTGAGCCACCGTGCCCGACTTCTTTTTTTTTTTTTTTTTGAGACGGAGTTTCACTGCTGTTACCCAAACTGGAGTGCAATGGCACAATCTCGGTTCACCGCAATCTCCGCTTTCTGGGTTCAAGCAATTCTCCTGCCTCAGCCTTTCGAGAAGCTGGGACTACAAGCGCGCATCACCATGCCCAGCTAATTTTTTTGTATTTTTAGTAGAGACAGGATTTCACCTTGTTGACCAGGATGGTCTCGATCTCTTGATCTTGTGATCCACCCGCCTCGGCCTCCCAAAGTGCTGGGATTATAGGCGTGAGCCACCGCGCCCGGCTTTTTTTTTTTTAAGACGATGTTTTGCTCTTGTTGCCCAGGCTGGAGTGTAATGGCGCAATCTCAGCTCACCGCAACGTCCTCCTCCCATGTTCAAGAAATCCTCCTGCCTCAGCCTCCGGAGTGGCTGAGATTACAGGCATATGCCACCATGCCCAGCTAATTTTGTATTTTTAGTAGAGACGGTGTTTCTCCATGTTGGTCAGGCTGGTCTCAAACTCCCAACCTCAGGTGATCCGCTGACCTCAGCCTCCCAAAGTGCTGGTATTACAGGTATGAGCCACTATGCCAGGCTTAAATTTTGTACTTTCAATAGAGATGAGGTTTTCCTTTTTTGGCCAGGCTGGTCTTGAATTCCTGACATCATGATCTACCTGCCTCAGCCACCCAAAGTGCTAGAATAACAGGCATGAGCCACCGCACCTGGCCAACTAATTTTTCTGATTTTACATATGTATTTTTGGTATGTGATCTGCAATATGTCTGACACACTCCTCTCTGTAATGTCACAAAGTGCCTCAAGGCACCGGGGGTTATGACTGTAATCCCAAGACTTTGGGAGGCCGAGGCAGGTGGATCAGCAGAAGTGAGGAGTTTGAGACCAGCCTGGCCAACATGGTGAAACCTTATCTCTACTAAAAATACAAAAATTAGCTGGGCATGGTGGCGCGTGCCTATAACCTCAGCTACTAAGGAGGATGAGGCAGATGAATCGCTTGAACCCAGAAGGCAGAGGTTGCAGTGAGTGGGGGTCTCATCATTGCACTCCAGCCTGGGTGACAGAACGAGACATTGTCTGAAAAAAATAAAAATATCAAAAAGAATTTTCTTTAAAAAGTCAGAAAGTACCTGTTCTCCCTGGATATATATAATTTTATGACATATATTTAGAAAAATATTGTGTTAATATTTTCCTTTTTTTTTTTTGAGATAGAGTTTCGCTCTTGTTACCCAGGCTGGAGTGCAATGGCGCAATTTCCGCTCACCGCAACCTCCGCCTCCTGGGTTCAGGGAATTCTCCTGCCTCAGCCTCCCGAGTAGCTGGGATTACAGGCACGCGCCACCACGCCCAGCTAATTTTTTGTATTTTTAGTAGAGACGGGGTTTCACCATGTTGACCAGGATGGTCTCGATCTTTTGACCTCGTGATCCACCTGCCTCTGCCGCCCAGTGCTGGGATTACAGGCATGAGCCACCGTGCCTGGCTTTGTTTTCTTTTTCTTCTTGAGATGGAGTCTCGGTCAGGCGCGGTGGGTCATGCCTGTAATCCCAACACTTTGGGAGGCCAAGGCAGGGGGATCATGAGGTCAGGATTTCGAGACCAGCCTGGCAAAGATGGTGAAACCTTGTCTCTACTAACAATACAAAAATTAAAAGCAACAACAACAAAAAAAAATACAAAAATTAGCCAGGTGCTGTGGCAGGTGTTTGTAATACCAGCTATTTGGGAGGATGAGGCAGGAGAATCTCTTGACACTGGGAGATGGAGGTTGCAGTGAGCCGAGATCGTGCCATTGCACTCCAGCCTGGGCAAGAGACTGAGACTCTGTCTCAAAAAAAATAGAGATGGAGTCTCACTTTTTCACCCAGGCTGAAGTGCAGTGGTGCAGTCTCGATTCACTGAAACCTCTGCCTTCAGCATTTAAGTGATCCTTGTGCTTCAGCCTCTCGAGTGGCTGGCACTACAGGTGTGAGCCACCAGGCCTGGAAAATTTTTCTAATCATTTCATATCTTCTCAGTGCTATGATTGTTTGACAATACAAAATTTCTGGCTGGGTGCGGTGGCTGAAGCCTACAATCCCAGCACTTCGGGAGGCCGAGGCGGGTGGATCATGAGGTCAAGAGATGGAGACCATCCTGGTCAACATGGTGAAACCCTGTCTCTGCTAAAAATACAAAAATTAGCTGGACATGGTGGCACGGGCCTGTAATCCCAGCTACTCGGGAGGCTGAGGCAGGAGAATTGCCTGAACTCAGGAGGCAGAGGTTGCGGTGAGCCGAGATTATGCCGAGGGGAGATTGTGCCACTGTACTCCAGCCTGGGTAACAAGAGTGAAACTCCGTCTCAAAAAGAAGAAAAAAAAAGTTTTCCATTGATTTTGGTCATCCTTACATGAGCTTGTTGTGGATTATTTATCAATATAGCATACCGTGTGGTTCTTTACAATTTATTTGTATACAGTAAATATGCTATAAATATGAAGACTATAAAGTTCTCAATTTATCGATGGGACAGTGATATGTTTTTTGCCAATTGTTACATACTTTAGGGTCACAGTGGAAAAATAGTCCTTCCCTGGGGCTTACAGATGTCTGTGCCCTGTCCCTGTGTGGTCATGATATTGGAATAGGCTTCTGTAGAAATGACTTGAAGTACATGTAATCAACCTTTACTTATTAAAGCATCTCACTCCTTTTGTGTTCCAAAACTTTGAAGATCATGTTTGGGAAGCTTAATATAAGTATTGTTTTCTGTGTAATATTTACACGTTTCAGTATTATTTACCGTCTGCACTCAATTGCAGACTTATTGGTGTTTATATTTTATAGATATCTCTTTCAAATGCATGATGAAGAAGTTCTCATTAACAGCACAGATCACTACAGAAATGTTCCACACAGGGACATTGGAAATGCATGAGAGTCATCACACTGGAGACTTTTGCTTCCAGGAAATTGAGAAACATACTCATGACTTTGAGTTTCAGTGGGAAGAAGAGGAAAGAAATAGGCATGAAACTCCCATGACAAAAATCAAAAGGTTGACTAGTAGTACAGAGCGATATGACCAACGGCAGGCTGGAAACAAGCCTGTTAAAGATGAGCTTGGAGTGAGCTTTCATTCCCGTCTCCCTGAACTGCGCATATTCCAGACTGAAGGGAAAGTTGATAATCAAGTGGAGAAGTCTCCCAACGATGCTTCCTCAGTTTCAGCATCCCAAAGAATGTACTGTAGGCCCCAAACCCTTATTTCTAATAAGTATGAAAATAATTTCCTCCATTCTTCACTACTCACGCAACAGCAGGAAGTACACGTGAGAGAAAAACCTTTCCTATGTCATGAGAGTGGCAGAGCCTTTAATTGTAGCTCACTCTTATGGGAACATCAGACAATCCATTTAGGAGAGAAACAACATGAATGTGATGTAGGTGGCAAGGCCTTTAATCAGAAGCGATACCTCGCACGCCATGGCAGGTGTCGCACTGGTGAGAAACCTTACCAGTGTCATGAGTGTGGCGTGAACTTCAGTCGGCAGTCCATCCTTGCACGCCATTGTAGAACTCATACTGGAGAGAAGCCTTACAAATGTGGAGAATGTAAGAAAGCTTTTACTCGGAAATCAGACCTTAAAAGACATCGGAAAATTCATGGAGAAAAAGCATACAAATGTGAGGTCTGTGACAAGGCTTTCAGGCGTCACTCACACCTGTCACAACATACTAGAACCCACACTAGGGAGAAACCTTACAAGTGTAATGAGTGTGGCAAGTTTTTTAATCAGCGATCAAACCTTTCAAGTCATCATAGAGTTCATACTGGAGAGAAACCTTACAAATGTGAAGAATGTGACAAAGTTTTCAGATGGAAATCAGACCTTGGAAGGCATAAAAGAATTCATACTGGAGAGTCACCATACAAATGTAACATGTGTGACAAGGCTTTCAGGCGTGGTTCACACCTGGCACAGCATACTAGAATCCACACTGGAGAGAAACCTTACAAGTGTAATGAATGTGGCAAAACCTTCAGTCAGATGTCGTCGCTTGTATTCCATCGTAGACTTCATACTGGAAAGAAACCTTAGAAGTGTATACTGCAACAGTCAGGTAAAAATAAATAAATAAAAGAAACAAAACATTTAAAAAGTGTAATGAGTGTGGCAAAGTTTTTAATCAAAAATCAAACCTTGGCCAGGCGAGGTGGCTTAAGCCTGTAATCCCAGCACTTTGGGAGGCCGAGGCAAGTGGATCATGAGATCAAGAGATCGAGACCATCCTGGTCAACATGGTGAAACCCTGTCTCTACTAAAAATATAAAAATTAGCTGGGCACGGTGGTGCGCGCCTGTAGTCCCAGCTACCCAGGAGGCTGAGGCAGGAGAATTGCTTGAACCAGGAGGCGGAGGTTGCGGTGAGCCGAGATCGCGCCATTGCACTCCAGCCTGGGTAAGAAGAGCGAAACTCCGTCTCAAAAAAAAAAAAAAAAAAAGAATAAAAGAAAGTTTTAAGCTTTTAACCAGTCTGGTTTAGCTTAAGTTGTGATGGCCATCTCCAGCCAATAGAGACAGTGATAGAAGCGCAATGCATTAGGATAAAAGGCCCTCCTCTCCTTGTTCAGTGTGTTCTCCTGGCAATTAGGTTTTCAGGTAGCACCTTTCTACACAGGTAAAATTGCCTTGCTGAGAACTTCTTGGAGTGATTGTTTTCTTTGAGACTTCATGCTTTTTCTTCTAACAAACCTTAACATCTCTATTTTGAAACTGATCCCATTCATTTGGAGTTGACTTTTCCAGGTGGCTATCTTCAAGCTTCATGTTAACATCAACTCTATGTTTAATTATAGGTTCTAAACTTTATTATTACTTCTAACATCAGTTTCTGCCAGAATGTAGGAGTCTTGCCAGAGAGGGCACCTATTGCCATGTGAAACTCACATTTCTCAAAAAAAAAAAATTGGTTTGGATTTTTCCCTTTCCCTCTGGATGAAGCTCATGAGCTGACACAGACGGTCACCTCCATTACCAAGTAGAGCCAGGATAAACATGTGTGACCAAGGGTGTTAAGTCCTCTTACCTGAGGACTGATTAGTGTTTATCTGCATAACATGTACTTAATGGGTTGTGTAGAACAGTGAAGTTTCTTTCCCTCTTTTCAGTCTCTTAGCTGTTTGCCTCTATTACCCATCACATTATGGTCTAAGGCTTATCTATTAATAAAATGTTTTTTTATTATCTCTATTGTTGTGGAGATGATTTCTCATTTGGGGGAAGATATTTTTGTTTTCATTTAGATTGTCTCAACATTCAAAAAGTGAGGTAAAGAGTATTTCTTGGATCAGGCATGGTGGCTCACGCCTGTCATCTGAGCACTTTATGAGTCTGATGCAGGCAGATCACTTGAAGTCAGGAATTCTAGACTAGCTGGGCCAACATGGTGAAACGTCGTCTTTACCAAAAATTCAAAAATAAGCCAGGAATGGTGGCACGCGCCTGTAATGCCAGCTACTCCAAAAGCTGAAGTAGGAAAATTGCTTCAAGCAGGGAGGCAGAGGTTGCAGTGAGCCAAGATCGTGCCATTTCACTCCAGCCTGGGCAACAGAGTGAGAGTCCACCTCAGAAAAATAGAAAAGAAAAAAGTACATTTAAAAAAAAGAAGATTTGTTTACACAGGTAAGAGAAAAAAAGAAGTAAAAGATCTCTTCCACAAATTTGCCGAGACAACTGGATATCCACACGGAAAAGAATAATGTTGAATCCTTGTATCACACCATTAAACATTTTAAAAGTCAAAACCTAATGAGAGAGAGAAGAGAAAATAGAGTGAGGCGGAAGGGGATGTGACTGTGTCGCCCAGGCTTGTCTGGACACCCAGGCTGAGCGTTTCTCCTGAGTAGCTGGGTAGTTTCTCCTGGACATCTCTTCCTGAGTAGCTGAGACCTCCCGCCCTGGCTCCCGTATCCCCGCTGTGTTCAAGCAGGAGGTAGTGACCTCACTCCTCGCGGGCCTGAGCATTCCTCCTGCATCCAGGCGGTGGCGTTGGGGAAGTCTCTGAAGCTGAGCACAGGGTGGACTCTCCCTCTTGAGTGATTGGGGAATAGAAAGGGTGAGGATTTCTGTTCTGTTCCTTGGGCTGTCAGCATGAACTTGTACCTTCCGCTTAGGCAGAGCTTTGCATTTCACATTCTAGTTTGCATCCCCGTTGCAGACAATACCAGAGCTTTTGAATTATCCCTCGGGCTTCCTGGAAATCTGGCCTCCCAAACTTGAAAAACAGGCGCTGAGAGCGAGGCTGCGAAACTCACAGGTGTCGGCCGGCCCCGCCCTCTCCCAGTTTTGAAGGACAACTTCTCTCCTCCACTTGCCCCGCCCCTACCTCTCCCAGGCCACGCCCACCTCTTGTCGGGGTCTCTAGGCCCCGCCCCTACCTCACACGGGCCCCGCCTAGCCTCCCCCTCGGGCCGCCCAGGCACCGCCCACGTTCCTTCGGGGCCGCCCAGGCCCCGCCCCCACCTTGCACCGGCTCCGCCCGCCCCTCTCGGGCCGCCCGGGCACCGCCCACCCTCCTTCCGGGCCGCCTAGGCCCCGCCCCTACCTCACAGCCCGCTCGGGCCGCCCAGGCCTGGCTTCTGTACTGCGCACTCAGATTCGTGCAAACTTGGAAGCGGATCCCGTGGAGGGAACGTCCCACCGTTTGCTCGTGAGTTTCACTCTGTCTTGAATTAAGTCTCCGTTTCCCAGGTCCCAGGCGCTTCTGTACGTGGGTCGTCGGGTCCCCACAGACCTGGAAATGCTCGCCCATCTTTCTTCACCCAGAGGAAATTGAGACGTTTCCATGAGAGTCCTGGGGTCGCTTCCTTTTGGGTTTAAAGTCGCTCTCAGGCTGGTCCCGTCCCGTTTTTTCTGTTATACTGCACTGTATACATTTCCTATGGCGTAGTTCTGCTCAAAACCTTTTTCTAACTCCTCCCGCCCCGCGCTTTTTGAAGTCCTCCCCTGAGGACTGGATTCCCGTCCCGGGCGCCTCCCACCCTCGCCTTCCTCGGCCCCAGTCCCGGGGAGGCCGCGTGCTCTGCCTGGTCCTGGGATCCTGCAGACCCCACCCTTTCCTAAGGCGCGGTCCCCACACCTCCCTCCTCGTGAGGGTTTTAACGCGCGCTTTGAATGAAGAGAGCCCCAGAACAGGCTTTGTGTGAGAAACCTGGCAGTTTATTCACTTGGGGGCAGTTGGGCTAAAGCCGAAAAGGGCCTTCATGAAGAGCAATGGGATAGGAGTTGGTTTTACAGGTTGAGGCAAATCTTTTAGGGAGGGGACGGGGTCTTACGGAGTAAGATCAGTTACAGTGGTGGGGGAAGGGGCAGGGAATATACACGTAGTAAGTTCAGTTACAATGGCGGTGGAGTCAGGCAGAAGAGTACTTAAGATGGCGGGGCGGGGTGAGGAGTAGTCACATTATCAAAATAACAGTTAAGATGGCAGGGTTGGGTGAGCCATCTTAACGGGGGAAGCTCCGCTGGGCTATCAGGGATAATGGCGAACCCAGGCGGGGAATTAGGGGTGATCAGCCAAGGCAGGCAGGATTTCAGACCTTCTGGGTCCGGACTTGCACATGGAGGCCTGACAGAGGGGCCCTACTGATCCCCAGGTCTCCCCTCTGCAGTTATCTCTTACCCCGAGCCCGCTTTGGGGAGATGCCTGGGGCCTGTCGTGTGACACGGGATGTTCTTGCCTGCCCAGCTCCAGCCCCTGTAAAAAGGCACTTCGCCAGAGGCAGGCGTCTTACTCCAAACCCTCCTGTGATTGTGTGGGCCAAAGACATCAGGAGACAGAGAGCAGTAGAAAACCTGAGATCGAGAAAACAAGAAGGAGGAAGACCCATAACAGATGGCAAAGTAGAGGATGGGTGAAGGATTTGCCAACAGACAGCAGAAGTGGGGAAAAAAAAAGAGCAGGAGGGGTAAAGGAACTGGAGAAATATAGAGAAAAGTGAAATGTACAGAGATGAAGGACAGCAAGGCAGGGATGGGGCAGCAGAGAGGGAGGCTCATGAGAGTGAGGGAGAGGAGGAGGGACTTGGAGCCCGGGCAGACAGAGCAGAGTGGTGCCGGCGGCAAGGAGAACAGAGGGAGCCACAGCAGGGAGGACACCTGGGGATGTGGGGGGGCCAGAGAGTGGGGACAGGCGTATAACAGGGAAGAGAGAATTTAACAGGGAGAGCAGAGGAGGTGCAGAAATGAGATAAGAGGCAAAAAAAATCGAGATTAAGGCCGATTAAAAGATTGGAGAGAAGGAGCAACAAGAGGTTAAGTAAGTTGTGAGGATGGAGGAGAAGAGGCAGAAGAGAAGGAATAGAGGGGAGAAGGGGATAAACAGCAGGGGAGGAGAGGGGTGCAAAGTGAGGCGCAGAATGCCAGGGGAAAAAAAGAAAACAAGAGGTAGAGGCCCGGCGTGGTGGATCATACCTGTAATCCCAGCACTTTGGGAGGCCAAGGCGGGTGGATCACCTGAGGTTGAGAGTTCAAGACCAGCCTGACCAACATAGAGAAATCTGTCTCTACTAAAAATACAAAATTAGCTGGTTGTGGTGGCTCATGCCTGTAATCCCAGCTACTACAGAGGCTGAGGCAGGAAAATTGCTTGAACCTGGGAGGCAGAGGTTGCAGAAAAAAAAAAAAGCTAGAGAGAGAAGGGGAGAATAAAGAGATGTACAGAATTAGGGAGGGAAGCAGAGTAATGAAGAAAGAGGGGCTGGCGCAGTGGTGCCTGCCTGCAATCCCCGCACTTTAGGAGACTGAGGCAAGGGGATCACTTGAGTGCAGGAGTTGGAGACCAGCCTGGGCAACACAGTGAGACCCCCATCTCTGACACACACACATACATTAACTGGGCATGGTGGTGCACACCTGTATTCCCAGCTACTCTGGAGGCTGAGGCAGGAGAATCACTTGAGCCCAGGAGGTTCAGGCTGCAGTGAGCCGAGATCATGCCGCTGCACCCCAGCCTGGTCAACAGAGCTAGACCCTGTCTCAGAAGAAAAGGGGTGGGGGGTGGAGGATTTGGGGTTCAGGCGAGTGGATGAATTCATTGGATATAATTAGTTGTGACATGTTGACTTCATAAGTTATACTTCCTTAGAACTTTAAAAGTTATACAGATGAGATTGAGAATGTAAAAATTCCTATCTCTGAGACATGTACATTCTATAAATCTTGACGTCCCAGGTCAGTTAGCTTCCAGTTGGAATCTGTATTTAGCCAGAGGACAGTGACTTAACTCTGTTGTGAGTCATTCTCTTCCCTTTTTTCAGGGTGAGGTAGGAAGTGGGGCAGTGAAATGTGGAAAAAAAATCACTTTTTGGGGTAGACACCTGTCTCATGCTTGTAATCCCAGCACTTTGGGAGGCCAAGGCGGGTGGATCACCTGAGGTCCAGAGTTCAAAACCAGCCTGACGAACATGGAGAAAACCCGTTTCCACTAAAAATACACAATTTCCCGGGCATGGTAGTATAAGCCTATAATTCCAGCTACCTGAGAGGCTGAGGCAGGAGAATCGGTTGAACCTGGGAAGTGGAGGTTTTGGTGAGCAGAGGTCACACCATTGCACTCCAGGCTGGGCAACAGGAGTGAAACTTTGTCTCAAAAAACAAACAAAACAAAAATTATTTTCTGTGATTATATAATACTTGTAATTTAATTAATTAATATTTTGAGGCGGGGTGTGGCTCTGTGGCTCAGGCTGGAGTCCAGTGGGGTGGTCTCTTCTAACTGCAGCCTCAACCTGGTAGGCTCAAGTGATCCTCCTAACTCAGCCTCCCGAATAGGTGAAACCACAGGCATGAGCCACCACGCCTGACTAGTTTGTGTGTGTGTTTTTTTTTGAAATGGGGTATCACTGTTTCCCAGGCTGGTCTCAATATTTTGAGCTCAAAGGATCCTCCTGTCTTGGCCTCTCAAAGTCCTCGGATTGTGGTTCGGATTGCAGTTGGGATTACAGGGATGAGCCGTCCCACCTGGCCTATGTAATTTTTTTTTGTTGAGATGGAGATTTGCTCCTGTTGCCCAGGGTGGACTGCAGTGGCACGATCTCCACTCACTGCAACCTCCACTTCCTGGGTTCAAGCGATTCTCCTGCCTCAGCCTTCCAAGTAGCTGGGATTATAGGCATAGGCCATCGCACCAGGCTGATTTTCTTTTTTTTTTTTTTTGAGAGAAGGAAAGAAAGAAAAAAAATGAGTAAAGGAGAGGAAGAAAGAGGAAGAGAGAGAGGGAGGGTGAACGAAAATATTGCTTTATTCTGAAAAAAAAATGGGTATTAATAATGACCAATCAATGTTTCATTTAAACCTATGAGTAGGTGTGATGTGGTATTGACAAGAATGTATATTTTGTGTATTTGAAGTGGAGAGCTCTGTAAATATTTA